>JAZHYW010000535.1:0-60270 GCA_037355805.1 Ixodes ricinus
CTCAGTCCTCTCGCTTCTTTTTGCTTTTTCCTCTTTCCGTGTAGGGCTTGCGTGGCTTTCGCTTGCGCTTGCTTGTGCAGGAGCAGGCAATGGCACCTCGTACTCGTCCTCTCTACACTCGTCGGGGTCTAGATCCAAAAGTTCATCCTCAGAGCTGTCACCGTCCTCATCGGCGCTGTTATTTGGATCGTCTGGCAAACTAAAAGCACCTCCAGTGCCTCTTCCGGGCTTAGTCGTTTTCGTTTTCCTAAAAACAAACAAAACGAATGAAGTGTAGTTGCGTTTGAATAGAAGTTCGCGCAAAAGTAGGCGCTACAGTCACTAAGCCTAATGCCTCAACCAGAAATTTCACTGTCTCTCGCAAAAACAAGCATTGCGTTGCTCTCCTAGAATGAACGGGACAATACACTTCTCCTCGTGTTTCTTGTAACTCTTCGGCAGTGCAAGAAACAGAACTTTGACTTACCAGGCATTTCTTTTCGTTCCGTGAACTGCCGGAAAAAGCAAAACAAATGACCGAGCAACGGAACGAGACAACAAAAATTAACCATAGTTTTCTGTGCTGCCCCTCTTGGTATAGAGATGAAATTGTACTCAAAAGTTTCCCTGACTCCTCATAGAGGGAGCCAAACGAAGAAGTGGGAAAACGTTGCCCGCCGGCATGGTTGAGGCCCACTTTAGGTAGGAATGATAAGTGGGACGCATATGTCCCAGTGTCCAACAAAGGACTAAGATAACTCGCCCAAGGCAGGCAAATCTTTGATAAAAATAAATACATGTTTTAGCTCACTGACTCCCTTGCCCTTCGCCTCCCAATCTCGTCCGACCCCCCTGCCCCTGCCTTTAGCATTTAAGGCATTACAGTTAAGCAAACTTCCGAAACTACCTTTCGCCGATTGGGGTGCATGTATCTGTGTTTTAGCATTTCTGTGGAAAATAGAACAAGAAAAATGGGGACTTTAATTATGCGCACAAAAAATTAGCTTTTTGATCAAATTTTAAAATTTTATATAAATTATTTTTTTTTGCTTGCCAGTTGACACCAGCTGGAATCAGTTGAGACCAATTGAGATGCCTACTGGTCCCATTTAGGAATTTTCACTCCTTGAAGTATTCTTTGTTGCTCCAAATGTCTTTTAAGATGACACGCACCAATTGCATCACTCTCAAGGCACTGTTTGCCTGCAAATAAAATAAAAGTGACCTCGCAGTACTCCGAGTTTTTTTTCAGTCGTGCTGCCGCTCTGCATGCAGGGGGCTGTGCATGTCTTCGGAAATGAAATATGGGCGGATGCAGAGCTGTAGGGGGTCTGGATGCCCTCTTCCGGCACTGTTCATGTTGCGGTGTCCTTCTACAGCCTGGATCTACTGGGCCATTCCCTCAAAGGGCTGGGCAGAAGCGAAGATAGTGTACTTTCGATAATAGCTTTGAATACAGCCTAGTAGCACAAAATGTTGCATCAATGTAATAATGTTACCTTTCACGGTTACCTCAGCATGGCTAGTATCTGCCCTGGGTAACATTAAGACAACATACGTAGCTCAAGGGCAAAGCGCAGGCATGCAAATGACATATTAAGAAATTATTGGAAACATCTTGAACAGTTGCTTTTCCTGACGTGTGACGTGCACCAAAAATGTGCCTGTTTTACACATTGGTGTACATGTCTTTTTTCGACCTCTTCAAATGTCCGGGAGTAATCAGAAACTTGGAACATGCACTCGTAGCGTGAAGCAAGCCGCACAGAGCATCCGTCGACAGCCTGTTCCTCTGCTTGGTCTTTAGCAGATTTACCTGCAAAAACACTCGCTCGACGGCAGAAGTGGAGTGTGGAAGACACAAAAGTTTTTTCGTGAAACCCGACAACACTGGGTATTCTGGTGCACCATTGCCCTTTGTCGTCTGGGACACGCTGTTCCAGAACTTGATAGCACACTCAAGTTTGCGTGCTCACTCACATTAGTGTTCCGGAGGAGCCTCCACTCCCTATCCAAATCGTTGGTATCACTTTCTGGTAAAAGCAGCAAAAGAAAAAGAAAACATGGCGAGAGGAGCAATGGATGGAACATCCCTGCTAATGACAACTTAGGGATCCAGAACTCGTAGATCTTTCATCTGTTTATTCTTGAGTGTTAATCTCTGATGGATTTGTTGGGCTGTCTCAATCAAAAAGTGTAGGCACCGTAGTCTAAAATTGTGCACCTGAGCCTTATCTAAACCGTGCACGTTGCCTGCCAGAGTTGCTGTCGGTTTGGCTCTGAGGTACATTTCATCCAGTGCCAAGAAGTTGCTGGGGTCTTTAAATTGGACATTGGACATCGGGCACCGGCGTGGCCTTTAAGTACTCTGGCTTGATGTAGAACTCCAGCATGGATTTCAACACTCCAGAAACCTTCCCATGGAGCAGATGAATCCTCGTGTCCTCTGACTGCATCTCTTTGTTCAGGTTCGTGAAAAGAGGCAGCACATACTCCAAAAACTCAAGGTGGAGCCTTGTTGAAGGGTGCTTCAGCTTCTCCAGGATCATCTCGGCAGCGAGAAGAAGGTCCTCGGTGGCCACTTTCTTGAAGAACAAGATAAACGCTGGCATCTGTTCAAGGAGTCGCGTCACGACGACTTGCAGTGACAGCCAGTGCGTTTGACTGGGGTGCAGCAGCTTAGGGGGTTTCACATCTGCAAGCGCTTGAAATTCTTTGTAACTGGCCGTCTGCTTCGGCGACAAGAAATAGTTGTACACGTCCTGTGCCAAATCCTCAATTCCCCTCGGGAGAGTCTTGCATGCATACGATGCACACAGATGAAATGAGTGGCATACACATTTCATTAAAAAATTCCTGGAATGTCTGCCTGTAGCAGGGACGCTACTGAATGGTGCGCTCCCATCATCACATTTGCTCCATCGGCCGCGAAGCCAATCATGTGTCACCTGCTACTGGAACCAGAGCCAGAAACGCGTCTACGACGTCGCCGTTCTTGTCCATAACTCTGGCCACTAGTGACAGATGCTTAATTGTCCCTCGGTCAGTCGACTTGTCCACGAGATGCGAGAAGCTTTTCTTACCAGGTAGCATCGCAAAGTTCTGCGGGGCTCTCCTCGCCGAGAATGTTCTTTACGATAGCAGCGCACCTTGTTCTACCGCACGTGACGCTCTTGGCGATTTGAGAGTCATGGCATGTTGCCTTGACCACGTCCACTAAATGTCCCATGATATTAAATGGCACGTTATGTTCAGCTAAAAAAGCAGTTAGCCTTATTTCCCCTTCCTTCACTGATTTTTGCAGTTGAGTTTGGCCGCTCACAAACGGCATTGACGTTAGTGTACAGGTGCTTTTCGTGCTGAAAGCGTTTTTCTTGTGGGTAGCGCTTTGAAGATGCCGCTCTATTTCTGACTTGCCTCCTTTGCAATCGGCGTCGCAGGCTTTGAAGTAGAAGTGCTGTTCAACTTTTTTGCTCGCAGAAAGCCATCCTTTGTACTTTAGGTCTGCTTCCCACTTGACCAAGTATTTTTGGTCATAGATCTTCGGTTTCTTTCTCGTTGGCTCATCAGAGTCTCCGCCTCCCATTGGAAAAGTTGTCACTTGGAGAAGTCGGTGCTATGCGAGGAATGGCTGCAAGATATTCCAGGGAGACGTCGGATCCCCGTCTCGCAGCTTGTCAGACAACAAAATAGCATTTTTCTGTACAATACCCACCTAGCTGGCCTAGAGTTAAATCTCTAGGCTCGTTATCTTGCCGACGGAGACACGGCCCCTTCTTTTGTCCCCCTTTCTCCCTCGCTTCTCCTCTTTACTTGGGAGGCAGACCGCCACTACCAAGGCCAGACCTGTGCGACCCCACGGGGCGACATCAAAAGGAGCGCCATTTTTGCTGAACAAATAATTTCGTAAAAATGAAATGTCCCAAAAACAGAATGTCCATGCATCTACTCTACCCAGAGCTGGTCCAATATAGCTTCAGCTTGATCATCCAATTGTCTTTAAACCCAAGTTCAGAAGATAAAGATATACCTTGGTACATTAGATGTCCAGGTAATTTCTTGGTCCCCGACAAGGCACCAGTCGCGACAGAAGCGGGTGTACATAGATATATTTTTTTATTTTTTTAAAGAGAGGAGGGAGGGGGTGTAAGTGCAGGGACCAAAGTTTGTTCAGTGCGCCTGCAGTAGTACTGTACTAATAAAAATTGACATGTACAACGGAGACGCAAGACCCTTACTGGGGTTGACTTACTTTCCGCTGCCTAAACGTATACACAATTACGGAAAGTCCTACCCTCAAACTTTTTGTTGCTTCCTCTTTTTTGTAACAATACCACCATGCTAATCCACCGGGTCATCATCGTAAGTTGGCAAACGGCGATATATACCACCCCATCTAGCCAATCAGAGCGTCGGAGCGACACATACCGCACGTGACGACGACGTATCCTAGCTGTCGCGGTGCGTACTGCACCTGCGCTGCTGCATAGGGGTGTCACATGTTCCGCTTCGTCGCTCCAATTGGCTCGAAGGGTCAAAAGGGTGTTTGCTGTTCGCCAAAGTATGTTAGGTGAAGCAAATGCACACTTATATAAAAATACAATATTAAAAAAAAGATTTTTTTAATTCTTTGTAAACAAAAAAAAAAAAAAGATTTTGAAACATTTTTAGATTTTGCAAAAGGTCTTGAAATATCTAAGTGACAGCAAAAGCCCCTAGATCTGGAGATAAATCACTAGGGTAGACATCACTTCCCCAGTGCCACATAGCAGGCGCCGTCCGAAACTCCGCGCATACGCCGTGTGGTGAACTCGCTCTTCCCGCCTGCGAGCACACCCTGGCTTTGTCGTCTGCTAGGCGCAGAGCAGACGACGCCACAGTACTTGACAATGTTCTCTGAACACAATTTCGTGGCGCATCTTGCGCTGTGGATATTCCCGGACTCACGAAAACGTGTTTGCCAGACAACCAGTGACCGTAATCTACCGGGCTGCGGAAAATGTAAGCTAGGTATGACGGTAGCTTAAATGCTTTCATATTCTGACGGCTGTTGATGGTTTTTTCTTCTTTCAAATGCTTCCCAATCTGGTTTCAAAATGCGGAATATTAAGGTAGCATTCACACTGCATTAGATAAAGCAATTTATTTCTTTACAGCCATTTCTTTCAGTTAATAAAGAGTGGGTACTAAATGAGTCTATCAAAAACATTATTACAAATGATCTTATGAGACGCGTTATGATCTATACAAATATATTTTGCATATAAAAAAATTAATTTGACAACTGATCAAATACATTTTAAATTACATAACAAACATAACTGGCTTGTTAGATTTGTCCTGCAGAACATATCAAAAAAGAAAAACACACATGAAACTTACTTTCAAGGACATTGCAAGAACCGTTTATTCCTTTCCAGTCTGTGCAAGCAATAGTGGGTCAAAGGGTATGGTGCGATTCGTGGCGACATCTTTAATATCGTGTCATCTCTGCATCGCCTTCCACCACAGCTCTCATCCATGGATGGTAGGGAATTACAGGGCTGGGCAACGAAGTCCCTTTCGTTGCGGAGCCTCTCCCATTTTTCCTGGACGAAGCGCCACAGGTCGTCAGCATTGGCGCTGTGGAGAGGACGCCGCGCCATCGCTGTCTTCATAGGCTCCCATACGTGCTCAATAATGTTGAGGTCCGCACGTGACCATGGAAGCACATTGACGCAGCGTTTTTCCAGAAGGTCATGGACTTTGTGGGCCGTGTGAACTGGGGACAAGTCCTGCTGGAGCTCGAAGTCCTCATTACAGAATGGGCCGTCCAGGACATAGGGAAGCAAGACATGGTCAAATATGTCGCAGTAACTTTGACACGTCAATCTTCTCTCGACCCTGAACAGTGGCCCGATCCCGTTCCGGGAAATGGTGCCCCAGACATTTAACAGCGCTGCAACCATTAGCGGCGACTTGCTGCACAAAGTTGGGATGGTATCTGTAAAAAAACAAATTATTAACTATTTGAATGCAGAAACAATGAAACAGTATGCCACTTACGGGCAAGATGAATGGCCTTTGAGTCAAATAAACCCTTGCCGGCAGTTGTCGGGTCGCTATACTCATAGCCGCTGGTCCCACTAAGTCGTGAAGGTCGACTCATCGATGAAGACGTGTCCCTAGTCGTCTGTGATCTTCACCAACTTTACATAAGTAGTGCATTTTTGAAATGCACTACTTATGTAAAGTAAGTATTGCATCGGTGAAAATATATCTGGCAATCATTTACAAACTTGTTTGGGCATACACATAATGGTGGGCACGCCCAAAAACCTTTTGGAGCAGGCTTAAAGTTATTTTCAAGATTTTAACTTCATTTTTGCAGCAGATGCCAAAAGCGCAAATGAATTTATTGCCTTAAATATATTCATATCTTGACTATAGTCTCAAGTGAGAACAGGGATAGGACCAAAAAAAGCCCAATATATACTACAGCATCTCTCTCTGCCAAGCAAGCAGTGAACACAAAAAGCACGCAGGCGGGCTTGTGCGTGCTTCGCATACAGACCCTTGGCGAGAATTGTTGCACCTGCGGAATTTAATCTTGGAGGATAAAACGGGCAGAGGTGCCGTAGGAAATCAGCATGTTTTATGGTTATTTGCAGGCTGACATATTGCAAGCACCCAAAGGCAAATGTTGTGGTTCTCCATAGGGCCACTGCCTTTGGGAGTACCACGTTCGCGGCGAGATGCTCTACCGCGAAGCGGGTTTGTACTCGCGTGGCATGCTGCTCGTTGAGCGCAATCAGACACCAGTCACATTGGTCGCGGTGATAATCCCTGTCTATTCACAATACTAAACGAGAACAAGATGACAGCGGCTATCAGCTGGTGAACACCGTCGGTGCGGTGTTCACAAAGACTCCCACCCCATTTCTCAGAAGTACTAAAGAATTAAGTACTAGTGAGAAACGGGGTGAGAATCTTTGTGTGAGTGGATAGTCGAAGTAAAGGCGAGATAGCAAAGGTCTTTGTGTGGTCAAGATCTCTTCTTGTCCAAAACAGGTGCAAGGGAATGCTAGTAGAAAGAACAATTCAAACCAACAAAATAACATCACGTGAACACTCTTTTGGAATCTTTCTGAGTCTAACACCTCTTAGACTGTCAACACGTCTCACACTACAGTGGCTAAAGATGTGTAGGTAACTTCAATGATTAAGGCAACATTACACTAGCTGTATAAACCGAACACAAGCAATGCTGGAAAGACCTTTAACACTGAACACTCTCTGAAATCAACTTTCCTCTCTAAACATCTCCAGACCAGCTGGGTGACACCACACAACATCAGGCACAACACTTTCAAAGGAATGTGAACACCTCAAACACTTCAAAATCCTCAGATGTGGTCTTTCTTTGGAAACAATGGTCTCAGCTGAGCATGGACTCAACAACACAAAACTTTCAACTCTCAAAACACTCAGTTGTAGAAATGAACAGAGGACAGAAAACATGCGAAGCACTTAAAATGAACACTATTGGTGGATTAAGGCTCCCAACCTAGCCAAAAGATACTCAAGTAACAGTATGAATGAACACTTTAAACACTTTAAACACTTTCATCGTCTCACCAAGAAGGGGCTCTAACAGGGACACAACACTATTTTCTTGGTGAGTTTTAGCCGAAAATAACAAGAAAACTTGGCTAATCAACGAACTTTGCTCCCGTAGGAGGCCAATACTGTCAATGGGCTTTATGACAGGCTCTTTAGCTTGGCTTGCTCTTCTCCGAGGAGGACCTACTCTCCAGGCGGCATTTGTGGAGGGACCGTTCAGTGGGTGTCTCACTACCTTACTGCTTCCCTGGCTTTTGGGAAGAGGTGCTCATTGAAGGTGGAGCACTCACCCTCGCCCTGTACGGAACCCAAAGGAACAGAGGCGTTTAGTCCTGAAAAGAACTATTTTCTGGTTCCGTACTTGGCGGCAGCGTCGGTGACGACCCGCTTGATGGCCTCAGTCAGGACCAGCTGGTTGTCCTCCATGGTCAGCCAACCCTCATCCACCAGCTTCCTCACCCGTTGGCGTTGGGTTACGTAGTTGCTGTCCATGGCGGCCCGGGCGAACCCCTCAAGAGAGGTCTTCTGCTTCTGGACATCCCACTTGGCGTAGTCCTTGTTTATCACCAAGCTTACTTGGTGCTGAAACAAGAGGTACGCTGCCAGCAGTACCTCGGACACGCCCTCGATGTCCTTGGGGATGAGAGATGGAAAAGCAGAAAACATCATCTGCTTTGGGTAGTTCGGCACAAGGCCGGTCATCGTGGAGTGGCGGACTGGCCCCAGCTCCGTGGCCTTGACTACGTCCATGGCGTAGCCCGGGAAGGTGGCGACCACCCTCGGCAGGGTGATGGCGGCAGAGTCCACCGGCTTCGACTGCAAGCCGAAGTGGCGGATGAGGACGTCCAACTTTGCCTTGTTGGCCTCCTTCATTCCCTTGCGAACTTTGTCGAGGCAAAGGACAGGGTAAACGCTCACCGGTACGCCGGACGGTTCCCCGTTGTCGCCGCCACTGAATCCCAAGAAGAAGAGAGCGAGCTATCGCTGTTCGGCGGTTTTGAGAAAACCGCGGGGGTGAAGTGGCCAATCAAGGAGCGATACGTCGATCTCCTTTCTGCAGGTGTTCGTTACGAAATCTGCACCCGGGGGGAGAGGAGGAAGCCACTTTCAGTGGTAAGCAGTGCCACCTATCGCTAAGTCAGCGCGGCCGCCACGGCGCGCCAAACGCTGACGCGACAGAACGTTGAGGGATCACAATCCTTACACTTCTCTCCTTAGCCAATTGTCATCCGCAAACGGGTCGACCGACTCCAACAAACACACAACATCTAGACGAAAATAAAGAAAGAAAAAGGCCGCCAGTGGCCGCAATTGTACAGGACACAGTACCCGGTTTCATACGTCCATGTGGTTGCCCAGAAAGTCGTCCAGCAGGCCGCCGACGTCGGCCTCCTGTCCCAGTGGAGGCGCCGCTAGTCCTGGCGGAAGCGCCCCGGTAGTGGTGGAGGTGCCGGCGGTAGTGCCACGGCCCCGGCCCCGGGGCCCGGACGAAGGTTGCCCGAATGGCGTCTGCGAAGGCGACGTCCCACGCCATACACTCCACAATGTGCAGAGTGATTTCACTTTCCCCCATTGTGAGATGTCTTACTTGAAACAATTAAAAAAAGCGGCAGTTGAAAAAGACCTAAAATGCCGTTTAAGGAAAATGCACATGGAGGCGACTAGTCAATGTGACCTTCGGGTGGAGAAACCTGCTTGAAATGTAACGACGCACAGGGCACCTAATTTGTGGTGGCCACCGTCCAGAATTTCCCCTTCGGTGCCCTCTATGAAAGGCAGTTTAACCGTTGCAGAAACTATACGCAGGCCACTAAGCTGACTTGCAAAACAATTATTTCGCAGAGTTTCGGTTAAGAATGTCTCTACGATAGCTTTCCACCAGGCATTGGTTGTGCGTGCACTCTGCCATTGTCAATAACAGAAGGCCCGTGATGAAGGCGGCGGCACCTTGCTCATCTCTAACCTGCCACCGACCATACTTGAAAACACACAGTTTGAGTGGGCATCTGTTTGAAATATTATGGTAAAAGGCTTCAGTCAACATTTCAACCCGTTCACATAAATCTTCAGATAACCCAAGTTAAATCGCAAAGTAAGGATTGCAGCATTATACCTGTAAATACAGTGAAAAAAAGAAGACATATAAATACCAGCACTGTCCTCTCGGCGGGGCTGGGCTGTTCAACCGTGCCTCTGCAGCACGAGTCTGTTCCATGTTGCTGAGAGGCATCAGGAACAGCTCGGGTGGTTTGGGCCTGGCCAGTTCCTGGAGTGTCGCCTGTTCCCCGGGACTCGCCTGCTCTGCCTGGTGCTTGAAAGACACCACGTGCCTGAGCACCTGCCCAACAGAGACTTGCATTTCCCGGTTCTGCTGCTGCAGCTGCCCATTATGAGTGCGCAGGTCTATCACGAGCTTGAGCAGCTGAGCCTCAAAGGCTGCAAGATGAGCGAAGCATGAAAAAACATTACCCATTTTGCTGATGAACATTATACACTGATGATGGGGAGAAACCTTTTCTGAAACATGGTTTTTGGGAAGTTTCAGAAGAGCGCCCGAACCTTCAAGTGTTTTGGATGGGTTCGGATAGCTTTGGAACGGTTGCCAGACACAGTGAGTGTGTTTAAATTTTTTGTACAAATTTAAGAGACATTATAAACTGTATGCAATATTCAAAAGCAGAATATAAACATTTGTCTTAAACAAAAAACCTTTCTTAAAGAGAGACACGGCCCCAATAGACTATATGTGTAATTCTATGTAACCATCATCATCATCATACAGTCGACTCCCATTAATACGAAGTTCACGGGGACCACGAAAAACTTTGAATTAAACAAACTTTCCAATTAACCACAAGGAACAAAAAGGGTCGTTTTTATTAATTTTAAAACTGACTGTTTATGAAAAAAATTGGTGATTGCCGTCTGCTTCTTCTTGCAGAATCTTCCTGCGGAAAGTAAGTTCTGCAGACTGTAGATGTGCCTGAGTGCTTCTTCAGCCTCGTTCTATGCTGCGAAAAACTGCTGCGCGAGGGTAAGGCCCGCAGCTACATCAGCAGCTGGCGGTTGCAGCTTAGTTTCAACGTCGTCGTCGCTGTCACTTTGTTGATAGCCTCGCGTGGCCGAAATATCTCAATGATTGTAATGTCCGTCAGCGCACCGCTTGTTTCCACTGTGCTGTCGATGGCAACATACTCTTCCAAACGGACATCACCGAGAGCTGCTGCAAGACCATTGTCGTCAAGCTCACTTGTCTCTGCTTCCTCCGTTGGACAAGACGAATCACCCCTGAAGCACTTGCTATGAAACCACAGGCCCTGAGGCAGTTGGCAATGGTTTCTTGTTTAACGCGACCCCAAGCTCGCGCTATCATATGGATGGCACTAAGAAGGCTTGCCTTGTACTGAGTGGAGTTATCCATGCACAATATCATCTGCTCGAGAAGATGTTATCTGTACAACACCCTTACATTTTTTATAATTCCCTGGTCCATGGGTTGCAACACCGATGTCGTGTTGGCTGGCAAGTAAGCAAGGTGGATGGCGTTCAGAGACGGCACATTCATGTGGGCACTGCACTAGTCCACAAGAAACAATACCTTGCGGTTTGATGATGCAAACTTGGAATCCAGTTTTTTAAGCCAGTTCACAGCAAGCATTCTGACGCCTTTAAAACATATAAGCTTCGCGGCCTTCCCGATCACCAGCAGGCGACATCGCTCAGTGCCAGACATCTTGGCCGCAATCAAAACGGACACCCTGTCTTTACTACGTTTTCCTCCAGCGCAATCATCGTTCTTGAATGTCAAAGTCCTCTCTGGTAACATCCGATAAAAAAGTGCGGTCTCGTCGGCATTAAAGGTATCTTCCGGCTGATATTCAATCATGTACTCGTGAAGCTTTTCATCCTTCCACGTCGCGCATGTTTCTTGGTTGACTGACGACGCCTTTTCTCCGCTCACGCTCTTAAAAACAAGGTCATGATGATGCTTGAAGCACGTCATCATCCATCGGAAGAAACAAAGTTGTCGATCCCTAACATCGTTGCAAGCGACAAGGCTTTCGCTGCAACAATATCACCACCGAGGGAAGTTGGTTGCTTCGTGCTTCCCTAATCCAAAGGAGCAGTGGTTGCTCTAACTCCGGGTGGGGCTGGTGCGCATTCCCTTTCGAGACATCTTGAATTGATCATTCTCAAAAGCATCTAGTTTCGAGCGCTTGTTCTTGATGAAGTTTGAGAGGGTGTTAGGCTCGATGCCATATTTCCATGCAATGTCTTGCTTGGTGGCGCCTCCTTTCTCAACTTCTTTCAAAGTCTTGACTTTCGTGGCCATGTCAAGCTTGTGATATGATCCACAAGTTGTCATTGTCGCGGCTGCAGCCGAAATGCGGCACGTGGAACCACCGGTGGAACGAGCCCAGCGCACTCCCGAACCAACTCGAGGAAAGACGCGGAAAAAGACAAAAACAATGCGATTGTGCCAACGTGCGGCTTGCGCCGGTCTTGATTGTTTAATCTTGCCGCTTCTTGAGCTGTGGCGCTGTGGTCAGCTGCGATGCCGACGATACCAATGCGGTACACAAAGCTGTTTTTGCACTTCAAATCTTGCAAATTTATGAAAAAATTGCGGTTGCCTCGGGGCTTTTGATTGAAAATCAACTTGTAATTATCCCATATTTTAGACTTTTCGCTTTCAATTACTGAGCATTTTTTTCCAAAGGATTGCATGCAGAACTGATGGGACCCTCACTTTATTTCCAATTAACAGACAATTCCAATTAAGCACCTTCGAATAATCGGGAGTCGACTGTACTCGGGAAAGGCGTGCTGCCATGTTGGGGGGCTCTTGTCATCTTGTGTCATGCTCTTTGCTGCCTGATCTTACCCTCTTCTAGTAAACTCTTTGTAGTTATTAGTTCTTCCGATGGCATCGGACTGGTCTCGGGACCTTTCCGAGCTGCCAGAGCTCCCGGAGGGGGACACTCGCCAGCAAGCTAACAGTCTCGTTTGGCGTCAGGAGCAACTGAACAGGCTTACTGCATCCAAGTTTTCTCTGGTCCTGCAACGCATCCATCCTTGGACATATGCTGGACTTCGGAGCACCTTCAGGCCCAAGCCTTTCACCAGTGCTTCTGCAAGCGAAATGAGTGATAGGGCGCAGGCGAGCTCGTTTACGTTCATGATTTAAGACAACCCTGAGATTGGGGAAAACAAGAAGGACAAACACGACGAAATCTCAAAACACAGCTGTGAATTAATTTTTGTGACTCGTCCTTTTTATAGAATGCCTCCACCATCACTAGAACTTCCTACCGTCAACCCCACAACACACGTCAAATGGGCAAGACCCAACGACCCCGATTCGAAGAACCGAACCAAAACTGAACGAACTTCCACAACAATAGAACAATAGAACACCCACCTTTACCCCCGACACTCGTCGGAAGGCAACCCCAACACACCGATTCGAAGAAACAAAAACCAACGACACCACTTAACATCACCCGTACAAAAAGTTTGAGGTCGCCGGGAACTCTCACAAGATACGAACGTCTGCAACTCCTTGTTTAACACAACGGACGGAACACTTATGCAGTTTCTAGCATTTGTTATACGAACACTCTCCTTCAACAACCTTTTACAATGATCCTTTTCCTTGCTAGCAATTTTAGTTTCAGTCCACTCGGGGAAACAGTTGCCACACTCCCCAAGATGTTTCGGTATTTCCGAATTTGACGCATTCGACAGTACTGCCCGTTTGTGCTCTAAGATCCTATCATTTATGCACCGTCCCTTCTGCCTTACATAGGAAAAACCACATGCCATCAGAATTTTGTAAACCACAGACTCTTCGCATTCAATTGACGCATCCCTATGTTTCTTCGAACAACCTTTCTGAACAGCCGAGAAGGGCGTCAACCTACCCAACTTAAAATCATTGTTTGAACAGCACTGAGACACCGTATTTCCCTGCCAGAGATTTCAATTATGTGAGAACTGATATGAACGGTACACACACCCAGTTATCCGTTTTTTGCGTTCCACATTGTTTTCCGCTAGGCTGAACAGGAGTTTCCTTACGACACTGACCAAAACATTCGAGCAATAGCCTGATTGTGCTAGCCTCGAGATTTGAACAATCACTTCACTTTGTAGGTAATGACAGCATGATTTTTTCATCGCACTTCTAACAAGTGAATTTGCCACTCCTCGCTTGACTGCCTTGGGATGGCAACTGTGATACGGCAAAATAGGCTTCGGCATTTCTTTGCTGTAGCCCCAGCACAATCCTTGAACACAATACACTTTCAAATCAAGAAACTGAAAGAAGTCCGTAATTCACAAATCGCTCAAGAAAGACAACTCAGGAGCCTGCTGTTTTATGAAATCAACCCACTCTTCAACACTCGGGCCCTCAAATACACATATAAAAAAATCATCAACATAACGTTTGACTATCGCACACGTTCCGGCCATTGACTTTACTCGCACATGAACCTCATTATCTAACAAACCCAAATAAATTTCTGAAAGTAATGGAGCCAAAAGTTTGACAGAAATACACCATATTCATTCTCGGATTTTCACCAAGACATAAAGCATTGTCATTTCGCTTTGAGTATACTTGGGTCAAATTAGGATCACTAAGCCTGTGCTGATTGAGAACGTTTCCAACCGAATATTGTTGCACAGCCCCTTTAAGAACTTTTTATTCTGTATGAAAAAATTTAAATATTTTGTTTTTTAGCCTTATTTTTCTGTGGTTCTGTCATTAGATAAGCACTGAAATATCATGACATAGCAAACATTTTAAAACTGGAGACCCCCCCCAAAAAGAAAAAAAAACAGATGCATCTTTAATATCTGCACTTAACATTTGTCAATTCACAAGAAAAAGCAAGTCAGTCTTAAGCCAGTTCGCGTGTACTCTTTCTTTAAATTTCTTGGTTTCAGGTCCTCAAATAACTAAAAAGTTAACTATCTTTGATCAAGGGCATTTGGAAATTCGTTAAAAGCACACACACAGTCCACAACTGGTTAATGACTGGTGTGATGGTAAGCGGAATGCGCCTGTCGAATATATGCAAGCTCTTGATCCTTTGGATCCTTCTCTCCACATAAATATGCATTGATGCAATAGCCTCTGTTTCTAAAATCTCAGCCTCGCTGAACTGTCCGTTCCTTAGAAATGGCGGAATGTTCAGGTGAACATTCAGTGGCTCCAGCAAATCAGCGACGGTGAAGCCCTTGTCCGCCATTACTACATCACCATCCTCGAAAGGCAACAAGAGGAAGCCACTTTTTCTAACAAGTTCTTTGTCTGAAATGCAACATGTGACTAACGGTAACACAAATGTTACAGTGCCGTCTGGCGTGATGCCGACCAGGCCTTTGAACGTATTGGCCGACTTATACGGAGAAAATGTCTCTGATTGCGGCACGAACGAACTGGGCACCTCGCACTTGAGTTCTGTGGCATCTATGATGACCCGTTGTCTTTGGGCACTTCTGCTTGAAGCCTTCAGGCATGGTCCTGTTGATGACCGATCTGGACGGCCAAATTGATAGTTCCAAGAGCCGGAGGCACATGAGGTTAATCCATACTGTAAACAGTCTGCTCACAGTGCTCTGGTGCACATTGAAACAATGCGCTAGGTTCTGCTGAAACAGCCCCAGTCGTAGGCGCACCAGCACCAGAAACAGCTGATTTTCATGCTAAGTGAGAAAGGGCGGCCCCGAGTGGCTTCCTGCTCGCTTTCTCCTTCGTCTTCGACATTAATGTCACAGCAGGCTGGTCCGAGGTACTGAAGGAGGATACGAAAAAGGCCATAACATGGCAAGCCTGCGTAGAAAAGAAAATCTTCATTGAAGTCTTCGAATTTTTCTACACAAAACCTGTTTGTGGAACTCTCGTCCTTGCTGCACTTTTCTTTTAACAGGGCGACTTCTCATTCTGGGAACAAGATCCTTGCCTGCGCTTTTCTGAGCTCTTGCCACAGTTCATCAGTTTCGATTTCTTGTGTTGTGGGGGTGGTTGGGGTCCGCAGCCTGATGATGTCTTGGTCAGAGTCATGCCGGTCAAGTGCAAGTTCACCCTGGATTGTCCTCACCTTCACCCAGGTTTTGGACACATGCCCCATTTGATGGACCTTCCACGGGGTTTTGCAGAGTTGCATTAGATGCTGCCGGTTGTTGAAAGACGGCAGCCGATGCAGTCTGTGAGCAAGGGCAGAACCACTGCAGGTTCTTTGGTGGCTTTCGTCGTTTGATGGGTTTCTTGAATGCAAGCACTTGTAGAGCAGCACTGATACAACAGCACTGTCACGGAGTATCCTCCTCCCACTGGCAATGTTCTGTAAGAAGTCATCTTCTCCCAAATGTTTGGAACACACCCTTGCCGTTCTTATGTTAAAAGGTGGGTCGCGTTTGATTGCAATCAGCCGCAGCTTGTGTAGATCTTCCTTCTCAGGAATGCAGTGGGATGATACCTAGAAGAGCCAAGTAAAACATAAAAGTCAAACAAGGCTTGTTGCTCAAATTCAAATTAGTCTACTGGCACATTTGCTCGACACATTTTTCTGTACACTTGCTTGCCCCTGATGCAAGTAACAGGCTAAGGTAAGACGATAGTACACATCTTTATAAGGGGAACTTTTAGCACATTGGTTTTTTGCCTTCTTGGTAAACCTCTTGAGTTCGTGCCGAAAAAAGCAAGTGTTTCAATGAGGCAGGGCGAGCTACCTATACGTTGCAGTTGCTGAATCATAATATGTGCACTAGTTATCTCTGTGCACACCCATGTGTATATATCGCGGGTCCGTATTGTTTCGCCAGCACCGTTTCATTGATGCACATTACCTCGACAATTTTTCATCGGCACGTTTCATCGACACATATCGTCGATATTCGTTACGCGAACTGCACGCTGTATGTACGTTTTGTCTGAGTTCGCTCATTACAGAAAAAACTAATCCGATCTGTCAAAGTAACAAATTGCCAATGAAACGGTCAGTCAATGAAACATTGTGTGTAGGTGAAACGTCTTTCAATGACCTGATGCATGTGCGCCAGGGATGCTCATAATTGGGATATCCACTCCACTTGTGGGGAGACAATGCGAATGGAAGGTGCCACACTCTTTATATAACAGTGTTACGCTATCTTTACTTCGCTGTCCGCTGTATAAAATTACATTTGGTGGGAGAGAGCAGATTCTGATCAAACGGTAACCTACACGTGCGTTCGGCCGGGCTGCCACAGTTGACCATGGAAAGAAAAAAATCACACGGATAAAACTCACCTAATTCCCGTTGACATCTTTGTAGCCACTCTGCGTGCATTGCGCCACACAGCAGTACCGAGGCAAATTTGAGGAAACCGCAGCCGCCCCAGCAAACTCGTCGTTCACGCTGAAACTTGGGGCGCAGTGCTTGGGCGGCTTCGGATGGAGAATCCTCAATCCCCCAACATGGCGGAAGTGCGAAGTTCGGGACAAGCTCTCCAGACGGCGCTTATTTTTACATATCCCCTATTTACCGAATTTACGAACAAAAAAAGGTGTTTTCGGAACTTCACAGTTTTGGCATGTATGATCAATAATGAATGCTCCCACAAAGTTTTATGATGTGTGTTGACAAACAAAGCAAAAAAAGAATATTAATACGTCGCCGACACGCGCAAGACGCGCTCCGCTTAACTGAGCGGAGGAGAAACACGATAAGCCACGGGAATGAGCTGAACTAGTTGGTTATAATATATCTTGGGTAGAACCAGCTGGTTCCACCCGAGACGCGATAAGCACGAGTTTCAAAATCTGATAGCTTTGTGGCTACTATAGTCAGTGACAGGTTAAGAAACGTTTTCTGGCTGGGGAGGAGGAAGCAGACAAGAATGCTGAAGAGAGGAGGTGGTTTCCTCCTCTCCTCTCTAGCATTCTGTCTGCTTCCTTCTCCCCATGCCCTCCTGTAACTGACAACAGACCTAAAAGCCAAGGAAATGGTGGGAGCCATTTCTCAAGCTTTTGGGACAGCCTATATTTTTAACTATCAACCTTCTGAGAATGGAAGAGAACCCCATAAGGAACACTTGTCTTGGAATAGAAAACGAAACTCGGGCTGTGAATGGCTGCTCTGTGGTCACGGGATACGTCGCGCCTTGGCCTACGATGCTTCAGAACACATTTTTTCACTGGTGCGCGTGCGTAGCTCAATTTTAGAGCGCAGCTCTTAGGCGCCCGTTTCCGGCTTGAGCGGCGTCGCCGTCCGTCGGCATGCCGTCGCTAGCCGCGCGGTGCATCATGGGAAATATCCTATAATGCACCGCGCGGAGAGGAGGAGGGAGGAGGAGGAGGGGGAGGAGGAAGGAGGAGGGGGAGGGAGGAGGAGGAAGAGGACGAGGAAGGAGGAGGAGGAGGAGGAGGAGGAGGAGGAGGGGAGGAAGGAGGAGGGGGAGGAGGAGAAGGAAGGGGAGGACGAAGGAGGAGGGGAGGAGGTGGAGGAGAAAGGAGGAGGGAGGATGATGGAGGAGGGAGGAGGAGGAGAGGAGAAAGGAGGAGGGAAGGAGGGGGGAGGAGGAAGGGAGGAGGAAGGAGGAGGGAGGAGTATTTGGTAGGATGAGGAGTTGAGCAGGAGGGAGGAGAGAGTATACCCTCCCCTCAGTACCCTTCCCTCCTCCTCGTCAAGAGCTGCGCTCTAGTTCGGCGTTACAGAGTTGTAAACGGCTAATTTTTTTATCTCTGATCTTCCTCGGCCGATTTTCATTAGAAAATGCCCATAAGTCAAGCTTCTTCGGGCTGAAAGCCGTGGTAAAACGCCTCGTTTTACTAAGCTCAGCCCAAGCAGCACAGAGTTGGCCAAGCGAAACTGGCCGGTGGCTGGCAATGGTCCTTTGGCCAGTGGCGCCAGACGGCGGCCAATGCTTGGCCGATGACTGGCCTTTCCCGGCCATTGGCCATTGGCCGCTGGCCATCAGCCATCGGCCAAGCATTGGCCGACGAAGAGGCCACTCTTTGGCCGCTGGCCACAAGACCATGCCCAGCCACTGGCCATTGCTTGGCCAAAATCTGTGCTGCTTGGTGAGCGGTTGAGTTTCCTTTAGAAGGGCACCAAGAGGATTCTGTGATGGTCTGTTCATGGTCGCCACTGATTCTTCACGCCCTAAGCACCCTAAAAAATTAAAAAATGACAATCCCGCGACACCGTTTTTTTTTTAGAGCGCAGCTCTTAGGCGCCCGTTTTCAGCTTGAGGGCGTCGCCGTCGGCGTCAGTGGGTCGATGGCGCGTGCATCACGGGAAATATCCCACAATGCACCGCGCGCAGGGGAGGAGGGAGGGGGAGGAGGGAGAGGAGGAAGGAGGAGGGGAATGAGGAGGAGTGGGGGGAGGAGGAAGAAGCCGAGGAGGAAGGAGGGGGAGGAGGAGGAGGAGGAAGGATGATGAGAGGGAGGGAGGAGGAGGGGAGAGAGGAGGAAGGGGAGGGGGAAGGGAGGATGAAGGAGGAGCGCAGGAGACGGAGGAGGAAGAGGGGAGGGAGGCGGAGGAGGGGAGGATAAAGGAGGAGGGGGAGGACGAGGGGGAAAAGGAATGGGAGGAGGAAGGAGGAGGGGGAGAAAAAAGGAGAAAGGGGAGGAGGAGGATGGGAGGAGGGAGGAGTGAGCTTTACCCTCCCCTCAGTACCCTTCCCTCCTCCTCCTCAAGAGCTGCGCTCTAGTTCGGCGTTACAGGAAGTTGTAAACGGCTTTCTATTTTTTTTTAAATTAAAAACATGATTAAAGGTCGGGACACACCACTTTCTGAGCCGATTTTTCTGCTTCGGGAAAGGCGGGCATACCCCAGCACTGGTGCAGAGGGGCTTACTGGCATTCTTGTGGACTGAGTACGCAGTGCTCAGTCCACAAGAAATAAGAGCGCCTGGGAAGATGAACTTGAAGTATTGGAAGGGAGTGTCCAACTCTGAAATTTCCTGCGGAAGCTCATTTTGTCCAGTGAACTCTACTGTTTCAGGACCCTGTATCAGTCTTGCGTTCTTCCAGATAATTCTTCTCTTAGATTGAGTTCAGGATTGATCAGCTGGTTTGCTTGCGGGAGCTTCCTCTTCGTCAGAGCTTGTACTTGCCTCGCTTGAGCTAGCACTACAGTTTGTAGTGGGCTGGACATCTGGGGTAAAGAAAATAACAGCGTCTCATACAACGCATACAATGAGTGGTAAAATAAATAATTTAGAGAGAAATTCTACATTTTATAGGCGAAATATTCTTCACTAGCGGTTCTAGGGGTGCTCTTTGAAAACATGAAAACAAACCTACAACTTTGCATTTGTTTTATACTTGTCACACTTGACGAAGGATAGCCTCTTCCGAAAATTTGTGTCAATAAAGCCTCCACTGCTTTTCAATTTTGCTTTTCTCTGCGTGAAAAAAACGTTGGATTTCCAGAAAAACATCAACTTACAGTCGGAGTCATCGTCACTGCTGGAGAGCTCGCTGCCTTCGCTGTCCGAAGGAATTCCACTGCTGTAAAACTGTTTGGGGTCCATCGTGTCTGCTCTGCGAAGAAAACACACTGTTGTGCACATTGCTGCATCTGTGCAACATAGCTATTTTTTGCTTCCAAAGACAAACTTCGTTGATAATCTCAAGATTTTTAGTATTTACATAATCAGCAGGACATAGAGTTGAGTAGAAAATATTTTGTATTACACTGTATAGAAAGTGATATACAGTAGCCAAGACTTGCCTCTGTGGCCTGTTGAACGTTCACGTGGTGGCTGTCATGCTTTTGAGGGAGCAGTTTCGCCATCTGAGTGCAGATGGCAGCACTGGACGGCTCACCTCGCGGCTCTATGTTGCGGAAATGCAACAACGTGCGGAGCCAGCAATAAATGCATTTTGTAGATGTTTTTATTTTTGTTCATTGCTATGTCGCAATTATGCAACAAAGTGCAGTAAAGGGTTAAGCAGCCACCATGCAAAACAAAGTAACCTTTTCCCCCAATCTGTTTGATTCAGATTCAAAATAGGATTGCTGGACATGTCAAAGACTCTGGCTGCTGCCTCCGTTGCTTTTTCCTCCTCGGTTCCTGGACCGGCTCTGCCTGAACTTATGTTAAAAATATGAAGATACAGTAGTGACACGTATAAAATCTTAACATGCACTGAGATTGCATTTAAACCTTTTTATGAATGACCTAAATATGCATCCTGTGCTAGCATTTTGAACAGATTGAAAGCAAACATGACAGTGAATGACAAATTTGCATCCATTGCCTGCACTTGGCTCGGGTCAAAAGAAAAGATAACCAAAAAAATCCTTGCATAGCATAGCATGCAGCTGTTGCTTCATCTTTCCAAGTCTCAAGTTCATAGACGCAAAGATGTAAGATGCCTGTAAATGCCCTCAAATAAAATATGGAGCAAACAGTTAAATGATAATTACCTGGGGCATGTGCTGCGCCGAGACTTGTGACTGAAAGTAAAAATCTTGATTGAGCACAGACTAAAAATATTACAAAATATGGTGATTATTGGAAGTTTCATACAACATAACAACATTCTTTACATTCTCGTATTTTTCCAAATGTAAGGAATGTTTCATAGGGGATTCATGTACCTAATGCATGCTGGAAAGTTCCCAAACATGCCCACCCCTGGTGAACAAATAAAAACTTAAAATATGGGTGGGTGAACTTAAAAGAAAAACAAACAAATTTGAAGAAAAACAAAGCAGTCGAAATGTGTGAATGTGCTATGGAAGGGTGGCCAGACTGTCATGGCCTAAAAGCTGCAAACAAAACTGCTACACTTCAGAGAGCCTCTGAAAGGTGGGGGAGGGGAGTCATCAACAAAGGATAACGAGGGATAAGCCGCCTGTATCTATATGGGACAAGTATCATTGTTGACACCAACGAAAGAATGCCAGGCAGAACATTTTCTCAACCGAAAAGCAACGGCAGTAAATGCCCCTGACAACATTTGTTCGTTGGGTTCAAAATCTTTTCTAGGTCGGTAAAGGAAGCAGGGGATTTAGGGGGGACGCATATATCAATCATAATCAGTTTAACTACATCTCTAGCAGCACAAGGATTCCAAAACTGCAATCTGTAATTTATTCTTAAGCCCTTTCCTTCTCTTTTTAATGCAAGGGGTGGGAGAAGGGGGTACGCTTTCCAAAAAGGCACGAGCCGCATTTGGATTTGTGTAGAGCCACGTACATTCACGAGCCGCAGCTTGGCCACCCCTGTGCTATGTACCTGCACGGCACGGGAGCTGATACTGAAGGTCACAGACGCAGTGAAATCGGATTCTACCACGCAGTTTGACTGTTTCTCGACTTCAGGAATGTTATCAGGAGCAATTACACTCGGGCCAAAAGGCCCAATGCACGTCCGGATCATTTGTTAACGCATCTATTCCAACAATAAATTTGCGCCAGTGCCTGAGACTCACGCAGGGTTGGCAAAACGATGCTTGTCAGCCCACGGCTGGGAGGCCACTGAGTGCCTCGAGATGTACTGGCTGGTTCTGACGGTAAGTCAAAACAAGAATGGTTAACTGTACAATCAAATTGCTGCCTCTTGTGCTGAGGACCGCTTATAAAAACAAAAGCCAAGTCACTTTCGTCGTCAGGCTCGCCAGCATCTGTTGATTCAACAGAGGACATTATTTCTGTGATGGTCACCTTTTTTTTGCCTTTCTGAATGTCTCTGTAAAGAGAGGTAAGGACTGTAAGTACTCCCCTTCAACTTTCCCCAGTAACCAAATGAAGCACACTTGGACATTCCCTGAGCATAAATGCCAAGCAGTTAAATCTCGAGCATAAAAGACACAGCTGACACATCACGGGTGCATTTATCCAACAACATGAGATCTTGTATTCATGTTTAGTGAATGAAGTCTGTCATGATCATTACCAGTGTCCTTCAATATGGTTCTGGTCATGAAATTTCCATTGAAATTTGACACAGGGACAGGGGAAGCTGCTAGAGGCACCACTGCAAGGCGAAGGGAAGGCATGCAGCGAGCCCCCTGCTGATGCTGTTGGTTTACAGTTGTAGTTGCAGCACTTCCAATGCACTGGTACTCTTGTGTTACTGCATTCACCTAATATTTACTTCAGTACAACAATAATTTCCCCCCGCAGGGGCACCTGTGAAAGCAGGTGTTTGGAGAGTGGCGTCTCCACGGACCCCGAGCCATGCGGGTTCGCCCGCCCACGTCTGGCTGTGCGTGGCTTTCCCGTGTCCGGGGAAAAGGGCATCCTGGTGGTTGAGCCGAGCCCGGGGTTGGTTTGGACCCTTCGGGGCCCCCCGGGTGAGGCAATACACCACTTCGGCCCCCGCTTCTCGTAGACGGGAGTCCTGGTAAGGCCCGGCCAGGATGATTCAGTCTAGTCGCCTTTCTTCTACTATCCCCTCCGATCTTTCACTTTTACCTTTCCTGTTTCTTTTACTTCTCTCTTAATTCTCTTACTCCTTTTTCACTCCTCTTTGGCGGCAAGGGCTAACCTTGGGTGGCAATGGACCTCTGTCTTGACCCACACTTGGGTATAGTTTCCCGGCAGCACTGTTAGAGTAACGTTTCCAGCAAAGCCCTTTTTGTTATGGTGCGTTACCTAACCCCTTGTTGGGCTCGGTGGTGGGCGGTGCACCGCGGATTCCGAATTTCCTTTCGCCTTTCATGGCTCCCTCTCAAACCAAAACCCCCGGTTCTGGACGCGCCTCTAAGAGGCAGCGTCCTGAACTCTCTGTCATTGCCAAAGATCCTGAAGACGAAACATTCCCGAGATTCTTGGTCATTCACTCTGAAAACCAAGACCAACCTCTTGCCAAACTGTCGCCTTTTGTAGTTGCGAAAATCCTAGACAATAACATTGGTGCAGAATACAAAGCAAAGAAACTGCATTCCGGAGACCTACTCGTTGAGGTGGTAAGGAAGTCGCAGAGCTCGACGCTTTTGAAAATGACATCTCTTGGTGATCTGCCGGTCACAGTGAGTAAGCACAGAATGCTGAACACGGTTCGTGGGGTCATCTCAGAAGATGACCTCCTTTCGACCAGTGAGGATGAAATCTTAGAAGGCCTACGAGCATCTAAAGTGGTTTCAGTCCAACGCATCACTTTCAAACGTGAGGGCACTGAAGTTAAGACGAAACACTTGATTTTGACATTTGAGCGTCACACACTTCCGGTGCTTGTCAAAGCTGGCTACTTGAACTGTCGCGTGCGACCCTATGTCCCTAACCCACAGAGGTGCTTCCGATGCCAGCGCTTTGGTCATGGGTCGCGCAGCTGTCGGGGAAGGGAGACGTGTGCAAAGTGCGGGAGCCACGACCATGTGGCCGACGTTTGTGAAGGTTCAGTTGCCTGCGCTAACTGCAAGGGTCCTCACCCTGCTTACTCTCGCTCCTGCCCTCTGTGGCGACAAGAAAAGGAAATTCTTAGCTTACGAGCCAAAGAGAACTTGTCATATCCTGAAGCAAAACAAAGGTTTTCCTTCATATCCCAAGGTACCTACTCCGACGCGGTGCGCAGGGGCCCTGCACCACGTACGGAGTCCAGGGCCACTCAGTTCTCTCTCGAGGACTTAGCAGGCCCCTTTCAGGCCCCGAAACAACCTGCGGGGAAGCAGGGTGCCCCAGGTAACGCTGGGAGCACACAGACTCCCCAGTCGATTCAGGCACGACCTCCGGCTGACCGGCAGCCTCGTGCCAGTGGTTCCTCTAAAGATGGGGAGCGAGGCCGTCGTTCCACCTCCTCGGAGGCGGCCCGCCTTGTTACGGAGCAACAGGGCCCACCTGCTGCTCCATCAACGTCAAAAGACGGAAGCGTGAATGCGGGAGGGTCCCGGCCTGGTACGTCGAAGCCTTCTTCGGCGGGGTCTGGCCGTGGCCGGAAACTCGTGGCTCAGGTCTCCGACCACGTCGGAACTGGCAAACCTGCGTCCAAGGTTCAGGATGCAGTGGGAGCTGTTGACATTGCCGACTCCTCCGGTCCTTCCTCGGATCAGGAGGACATGGAATGGCAAACTGCTCAATCAAGACAGAAAGGAAAAAAGCCGGTGGTTCCTCCTTAGGGTGTAGCACAAGCAGAATTGCTTGATTCATTTATGAAATCTTTTATTCTTAAAAATGGGCTCTGTAATTCTTCAGTGGAACTGCCGTGGTTTATTCACTAACCTTGCAGATGTTGAGTATCTTTTAGAAGAGTATAAGGCATCTGCCTTATGCTTGCAGGAGACACACTTGAATACATCGCACACTAACTTTCTGAGACACTACAGTGTGTTTCGTAAAGACCGCCCTAGCACGTCCATTTCTTGCGGCGGTGTTGCGGTGGTGCTTCCAAAACATATTCCATGTGCAGAGGTTCCACTTCAGACGCCACTCGAAGCTATCGCTGTTCGTCTCTTGTTGCATAAAGCCATAACTCTATGTTCAGTGTATTTTCCACCTTCTCTTTCTCTGAAGCGACAAGATCTCGACTCTCTTTTAAGCCAGCTTCCAGAGCCCTTTCTTTTACTCGGTGATTTTAATGCTCATAGTACCCTTTGGGGTAGTGACCATACAGATACACGTGGAAAGATAATTGAATCCATATTATTTTCACATCCGCTATGCATTTTTAATACTGGCCATCCTACATATTTTAGTCCATCATCCTTGTCATCTACATGCATTGACCTTTCTATTGGCAGTGCAAATCTGCTACCCGACTTTTCCTGGACTGTTGAACAGAATCCCCATGGAAGTGACCACTTCCCCATTATTTTAACATGTAAAGACACTCCTCAGTCTTTACCTACGCGCCATCCACGCTGGAAGTTTGAAAAGGCAGACTGGAGCCTTTTTAAGCAGTCGTCCCTCCTGGCTTGTTCTCGCCTCGATCAGCTTTCGATTGATGAGCTCAACCATCTTTTAACATCCCATATTCTCACTGCAGCCTCACTTTCAATCCCTCGGTCGTCTGGACAGCTTCCTAGACGACCGAAGCCATGGTGGAATGAAGACTGTAAAGAGAGTCGCAAGCAGCAAAACAAAGCTTGGGGTGTTCTAAGACGTTATCCAACTCGGGATAACCTGATATCTTTCCGAAAAATGAAAGCTCGTGCTAGGTACATTCGTCGCAAAGCGAAACGCGAGAGCTGGCAAAAATATGCGTCCTCTATCAATAGCAGTACTTCTCCCAAGGAAGTATGGGACAGGATTCATAAAGTAAATGGCTCATATCATGCTTTCACCATTCCACTTCTTTCCAGAAATGGAAAATGCCCAAGCAATCTTGAAGAGCAGGGCAACATTCTTGGCGAGCATTTTGAATTTATTTCCAGCTCGCAGCACTATTCGCCTGCATTTCTGCAACATAAAAGGAAAGCTGAAAGTATGGTACTGAAAACATCCGGTGGTGAACGCGAAGCTTATAATGCCCCCTTTACCTTACACGAACTGAACATAGTGCTCCAAAACTCTAAGTCATCAGCTCCTGGTCCAGATGGCATTCATTACTATATGCTTCAACATCTCCATCCTTCCACACTTGATATTGTTTTATACCTTTTTAATCGTATTTGGTTCGAGGGCTACTTTCCATTGGACTGGAGAATGGCAACAATCATACCCATACTCAAGCCCGGTAAGGAGCCATCATGTGCGGCTAGTTATAGGCCTATCGCGTTGACTAGCTGCTTTGGAAAGACTCTTGAACGAATAATTAATAGAAGACTGATGTATTTCCTTGAACTAAACAAACATCTAGATGTGAACCAATGCGGGTATCGTTCGTCTCGGTCCACTCTTGACCATTTAGTACGGCTGGAGACAGTCGTGCGCGAGGCCTTCGTTCATAGACAACATTGCCTATCTGTATTTTTCGACCTCGAAAGAGCCTACGATACAGCCTGGCGCTTTGGTACACTGAGGGACTTGTATGATCTGGGTATTCGCGGTCGAATGCTTCGTACCATTGAGAGCTACCTCAGCAGGCGTACCTTTCGTGTTCAGATAGGAACAACTTTATCTAAAGTGTTTGTCCAGGAAAATGGAGTTCCTCAGGGAGGCGTTCTTAGTGTCACGTTGTTTATTGTCAAAATGAACTCCCTTGCATTGGCTATCCCCCCATCGGTGCAATATTCACTCTATGTAGACGACCTTCAGATCTCTGTGTCCTCTTGCAATCTGTCACTGTGTGAGCGACGAATTCAGCTAACCATCAATAAGCTATCAACCTGGGCCAATCAAAATGGGTTTAAGTTTTCCTCAGATAAAACAGTTTGTGTTTGCTTTTCTCGGAAACGCGGACTACTTCCTGAGCCTGTTCTAGCACTAAACAATGCCACAGTCTCTGTGAAGCCTGAGCACAAGTTTCTTGGTCTCATATTTGACAGCAAACTAACCTTTGGTGCCCATATTAAGAATCTAAGATTAAAAGCTCACAAATCACTTAATATTCTTAAAGTCCTGTCCCACCGATCCTGGGGTTCTGACCGGACGTGCCTTTTGAGGATATATCGCTCGATAGTGCGATCACGACTAGACTATGGCAGTATTGTCTATGGTTCAGCTAGGCCTTCCATTCTAAAAATGCTCGACCCTATCCATCATCTTGGGTTGCGATTGGCGACGGGTGCCTTTCGCACGTCTCCTGTGCCAAGTCTGTATGCAGAGGCCAACGAGATGTCTCTTGAGAAGAGAAGATTTTCACTGGGCTTTATGTATTCCCTGAGAGTCAGGTCCATCTCTGATCACCCTGCACGAATGGCTGTGGAAGACATGCGCTCTGAAAGAGTGTTTCAGAACAAAGCCACAACTGTGCCTCCCTTCTCTTTGAGATTGAAAAGTGCCTGTGAGAACATGGGACTCGATTGGAGGCCTCCTGTAGTGCAGTCTACTGTTGCAGGAGCACCATGGGAGCACCCTGTTATTAAGTGTGATCTTTCACTCACGCAATACAAGAAAGGTGATACTCCCAATGTTGTGTTTCTTCAGGAATTCTTTGCACTGCAAAGTCAGTATGGCGAATATGTAAGCTTCTACACAGATGGTACAAAGACGGAATCTGCTGTTGGGTGTTCCATGATTGGCCCGACAGTTCAAATTGTTAGGCGAATCAACTCCTCTGCTTCTATTTTCACAGCAGAGCTCTATGGTCTGCTTGTAACCATAAGCTACATACTTGATAAAAAGCTATCTCGCTCCATCGTATACACCGACTCCCTCAGTGCATTGCATGCACTGTCTTCACTGGGACCCCTCAAGCACTTCCTGCTTCTCGAACTGCGAAATAAGGTTGTTGCTGCCTCAAGACAGGGATACGAAATCATATTCTGCTGGATTCCCAGCCACGTGGGCATTCCGGGCAATGAGGCAGCAGATCGCGCAGCAAGTACTTGCGTGAAGCGAACAGTTGATCTCCACGACATTCCTTATGCAGACTACAAAGCCCGTCTCAGGCGTCACGTAAAGTCC
This sequence comes from Ixodes ricinus, assembly GCA_037355805.1. Taxonomy (NCBI): domain Eukaryota; kingdom Metazoa; phylum Arthropoda; class Arachnida; order Ixodida; family Ixodidae; genus Ixodes; species Ixodes ricinus. Next base: position 28,038 of record JAZHYW010000535.1, read on the forward strand.
AAATGGCAGGCTGAATGGGATCAAGAAATCGGCAACAAGTTGCACATGATCAAACCTCTTTTGAGCGAATGGCAGAGTGCACGCCATCAGGAACGCTTTTTTGAGGTTGTCCTTTGCCGGCTCAGGATTGGTCACACTCATCTGACTCATGGCTACCTCCTTCGTGGGGACGATGCCCCCACTTGTGAGCAGTGTGACAATGCTTTAAGCATTCTACATATTCTAGTAGAATGTCCTGCTTATCATGAAGAACGTCTTTTGTATTTTTCGCATTTGTATCAAGAACAAGTCCCACTACACCCAGCTCTGCTCTTAGGTGATGATTCTCTTGTGACACACACTAATGTTTTCAAATTTTTAGATAGTATCGGCCTTCTACACCGACTGTAGCTTTTTAACCTACAGATCATGCCCATCACTCTTTTACCTTTTGGTACCCCATTACCATCTTTTATCTAATCACTGGCTACTAAAGCCTCTTTTTTCTCTCTAAACCTTTTCCAGCAATAGTCTTGTTTTTGGCGCTCTATGGCCTTAGTAGCTTTTGCGCCACAAACACCAAATCAACCAACCAACCAACCAACCAGCTTGACTGTCACAAGCCCCATAGTTTCTGTAAATAAACCTGAAAAGTTTCTACAACTTTCTGTAATTTTTACTAGCATACGCAGTGTCATGCCCAAACGAGATGACCTACATAGTATTATTGATGATAGCACAGCCGACATTATCATTCTAACAAAAACTTGGTTAACGAATGACGTGCATGATACTGAAATATTACCTCCTCACATGAACTATAATGTATATCGTCATGATCGTTGCTCAAGAAGGGGAGGCGGCGTCCTCATTGCCATAAAAAACAACATCTCATCGCTCTGTGTCAGTCGGAACAACAATCTGGAACTAATCTGGGTTCGCATCAGCTCCCCTCACTCAAACATTATAATCGGAGTATGTTACGGGGCGCCCGATAGCGATAATACTTTTGTTGATAAGATGCGGGATGCTCTTCACGAGCTTCAAACCAGTCACCCCAGAGCAGTCTTTTTCTATTTGGTGATTTTAACTTTCCAAGCATCAACTGGTCCTCACTCACGGTGACAAACAAAAGTGCCATAAATGAATCAAAAAAATGTCTTGATCTTACGCTCGACTTCACCCTTGCTCAAGTAGTTAGTCATCCAACAAGACTCGATAATACGCTTGACCTCGTCTTTTCCACTACTCCCCAGTACATTCAAAACATTATTAATTCACCAGGACTAAGCGACCATCATGTCTTAAGCATGGCTATGTCATTACCTATTATTCGAAAAATGCCAACTCAAAAATTCATGAAAGATTAAAATAAAGGAGATTTTGAATCCCTCAATAATGAACTACAAACATTTTACACGAACTTCAGCATGAACTCTTATTCGAGATCTGTTGAAAAAAACTGGAACCATTTTCGAAATAAAAAAAACAATCTCATTAACATTTTTATAAAAACAGTCCTTATTAAATCCGATGGGAACCACCCCTGGTTTGATAAGACACTAAAAATACTACGAAACAAAAAGAAACGTATGTATCGCAAAGCTAAGCGCACTGGTCACGTTCAAGACTGGAACACACACAGTCAACTTTCAAAGGAATATGCAAAAAATATTAAACGGTCTAAGGAAAAGTTTTTATCTTCCGACATGCCTTCCATTCTTCGTTCTAACCCAACCCGATTCTGGCAACTCCTGTCACCCAAATATCACTCCCAATCTCTGTCGCTGACAGACAGCAATAAAGATCCCATTGTTGAGAGCGAAAGCGCGACAGCCTTAAACGACTTTTTCATTTCTGTCTTCACGGACGGAGGCCTTGGCGAAGTAGCATCTCCCCGCTCATTGTCTAGTGCCATCATGCCACCTATTGTTATGTCATCTGCTGGAATGAGTGCCTTAATTGACAAACTAAATCTATCATCATCATCTGCTGGCATGGATAACATCAGCACCAAAATCCTTAAAAGCACCTATATCGTTGGAAGTGAGTATCTATCACTTATTTTCTCCCAATCACTCTCAGATCGCCAAAGTCCAAAAGACTGGAAAATTGGGAAAATCATCCCCGTCCATAAAAGTGGTGATCGATCACTTGTATCTAATTATCGCCTCATTTCTTTAACAAGCGTTCCTTCGAAACTATTAGAGCATATAATCAGCTCGAACATAATAAGTCACCTTAACTCGATTAATTTTTTCTACCCACACCAGCACGGTTTCCGTAAAGGTCTCTCGTGCGAAACCCAACTTGCAGAGTTCACTCATGACCTACTTGTTAACATGAATAATAATTACCAAACAGATGTAATATTTCTCGACTTCGCGAAGGCCTTCGACCGTGTTCCGCATCGTCATCTACTCACCAAGCTTTCAGTTCTTGGTATTGATTCGACTATCATCGCTTGGATTCAGGATTTTCTCACCTCAAGAGTTCAGTTCACATTGGCTAATAATCACAAATCACCCCTTGGTAAAGTAGCATCAGGAGTTCCACAGGGTGCAGGACTCTCCCCACTACTATTCTTAATATACATAAACGACCTTCCTCATGACATCCTTTCAAAAATTAGGCTATTCGCCGATGATTGCGTGATATATCGCCCACTCACAATTGATTCAGATCATCTCATATTGCAGGACGACCTAACACAAATTAATACCTGGTGTGAACAATGGCTTATGCCTCTCAACCTGGACAAGTGTAAAGTAGTTTCGTTTACCCGGAGAAAATCTACAGATACGTATTTATATTCACTCGGCGGCACCCCAATTAATACATCATCTTCTTATAAGTACTTAGGAGTAAATTTAACCTCATCGCTTTCTTGGGTACTACATGTTGATAATATTATAGCTGAGGCATCACGCACACTTGGATACCTGAAACGTAATTTAAAGTCCGCGCCCAGTCACCTTAAGAAACTTGCATACATAACATTCGTTTGACCAAAGCTTGAATATGCGTCATCCATCTGGCACCCTTCTCAAGCTTACCTCTCTGATAACCTGGAACGCATACAAACCCGCGCAGCCCGATTCATCGCATCAGCTTATACTCATGACATCAGTGTAACCCAACTTAAAGAAACTCTAGAACTACCCTTACTGTCCAGTCGAAGATTGAATTATCGGTTATGTTTATTGCATAAATTCTACTATAACTATCCATACTCCCATACCACCCCTCTTGCTCCTCCTGACAGAGTATCATCACGCCTTAATCACAGTCAATGCATCAAGCGTATTGCCGGCAAAACGCTTGCCTTCAACACTTCCTTTTTCCCTCATGCAATAGCCATCTGGAACTCCCTTCCCGACGACATTGTAGTCATTACTGACCCAATAAGGTTTCGCCAGGAAATTTCTTTACACAACCACTAATCATTCCCGACTAAATCATATCAGTACTTTGTGTTTTTTACTATTGTTATTTTGACTCTCTCCTTGTCTTATAATAAAATATAATAATAATAATAATAATAATATTTATTTGCATACAAAAAATCTGATCCTGGGTGGCGTGCACGGCTGTGCAGAAAGGTTAAAACCCGTACGCGAGTGCGCCTGCCAGCCCGCCACCCAGGTTTTCAAGTGTCAAAGTGTATTTTAGTTCTCGCCTACTCCCCCCTTATGTAATGCCCCACCCAGGCCCTTAAGGATAAAGAAATGAAATGAAATAAATGAAATGAACGTCTCAAGAAGACATCTCCAGCTTTTTATAGTGTGAATCTTGTCTAAAGGGAGCATTTCAAACCACTTCCTGAAGTGGTCGGTTAATATTAGCAAATATTAATAGCCGCGTGAACTACGGAGAAAACAAGCGACAAATTCGCATGCAACGCACTCCTAGAGGCACGTACTCTCGACCGACTGCATTCAACCTGGTGGCTGTACACCATTCACCTTCTGACATAACATAGAGCTACGAGCCATGATCATTAAAGCCTGTCTCATGCCTCACCACGTTGCAATTTGAAACAACTTTTCGTAAGCTTTTCTCCCTCAGCTGTGGCCTGCTAGGGCAGAATAATTCATGATGCACTGGCTAACTTTCTCATCTACTGCGCAAAACCAGTATCGCCGCCTCTCAAGAACAGAGCGACCTTACGCTACACAAACATAAATGTCAAATTTGGTTTTTGGTTTTGAAATAATACTGTCGAGAATGGCGAGCTGTAGAACCCATCGTCCGCCTGCGGGATACCGCAGCAAGATTCTGTCACCGTTGTATCACGTCTCACAAAGTCCATCGAACTGATGGGTCACCCACAAGTCCTCCCTGCTCTCGCAGAGTTCTCCACTGAGAAGTCAGTATGATATGCGCCGCATTGGCGAGTGCCGCCAAGTCGGAATCCACCTGCATTTGCTGCCCGAGAAGTGAAGCATGGGACAACGTATCCGTCACGTGGTAAGTCACGCCACGCATGTATTAGACGTTGTACTTGTACCTCTGCAGCGTAAGAGTTCATCAAGCGATACGTTCTGCAGGGTCTTGGACATCTTTGAGCCACGAGAGCGCAATCTGATCAGTTTGTATGCAAAAGGAAACGTCGTCAAGGTTCATGTCAAACTTCTAGTAGCTCAAACATAATCAGCAGACATTTTTTTTTGTCGTTTTACAGTTCCGCTCCGCTCCGTTAGCGTGTGACTGGCGAAGGCCACCGGTCAAAGCACGCTTTCATGTTTCAACAAAAAAATGTTCTCCAGTCTATAATCACTTGCGGCGGTTTGCAAGTTGAACGGACATTTAAAGTCTGGCCCATTCAGAGAGGCGTTTTCGGTTGCCACGCTTGAAAGTCACGCGAATGCGGTTTGTTGCTTCTTCCTCTTCTTTTGTTTTTTTGCGATGTAATTAATTTTGCTATTCCGGCACATTGCCGAATGAAATGTCTATTGAGGGAAATCACCCCAAGATATCTCTTTAGGCATTTGAGATCATAAGGGAAGGGCGAGGGGGTACTTTCTTGTTGCGCTCAACTTATCCACGCTTGGGCGCAGCTTGGCTCTATCGACGACAAAGCCAAGTAAGTTGATCTTGGGCGTGGTCAACAACGTTTCCTTGAAGAATTGTAAGTTCGGCATAAGGATTGCTGCAATATGATGCGAGATGCACCACCTGCTCCTCGAACAATCGCAAAAGCACAACTACATCATCTATTTACGCCATCGCAAAATCATTTTTCGCGTTGCCAGGAAGATTCATTGGGTGCTTAAAGCGTTTTGGGGAGTGAATAAATCAAAGGGAAGGCGAGTAAATTTGAGTAATGCTTAGTGGCATTACAGTCTGTGTCACGCCTCACCACGTTGCAATTTGAAACAACTTTTTCGTAAGGTTTTCTCCCTCGGGTGTGGCCTGCTAGGGCAGGAATTTCATGGGCGTCGGCAGGATTTTGTCTGGAGGGGGCAAACGGACAACCCTTTTCGGGCGTGTGCGCTCAAGGGGAAAAGGGGCGGGGTCTCATAGTAAAATACGAAAGAGCTAAATACAGCTTGCAAGATACACATACTCTTATGGAACAATTATATTAAAAGTACAATGCATCAGTAATTTCAACGTAAGAAAAATACATTTTTCATAGATATGTAGAGACACAGTAAAAAAAGGAATTTAGTCTATGACGCGGCAAAACAACGAAACAGTCCACTTAGTTTACAATTATTTCAGAGATAAAAAGCACAACGATTTTATAAACAAGTATTGATATACCGTACACAATAAAATAACAAGACAGTGCACGTTAGTCACGCGCACACATAATACATTGTCGCAGCAATGAACAATACCCTTTTATTTCCATATTTAACAATATTTGACGTTTACCCAAGTTTTTAAAAGCTACCCCAAGTTGGCCTATGCTCAAATTTACAGCTTTATTTTTTGCATAAAATTGTCTTCGCTCGTAATATTATTCGAAGCATTTCCCGAGTCGTGGTCAGTGGAAGACATCTGAAAGCTGCGTTAGCTGTGTTGGAAAGCTATCACGGCGGGGCTACCGCCGGAGGGTTAGTTGCCATTGTGACTTCCCGTATATCCTCGACGAGGGTTCCCTACCTTCCCATGCTCGCTCTGTCTCATTTCAGAAGTGGAGTAAAATTTTAGCCCGCTGGTTCTTATTTTTATATTGGTTGTTATATTTCTGATCAAGCTCAGCTTTGCATGAATACACCCCCGTTAAAGACGAGTTTGACATACCTGTGAAAGTCGAGTTGAGGGCAAAGCCAATGTTCAGCTGGCTCTTTAAAGCCGGAGGATACTCACGAGTGACGGAGACAGCAGGTAAATCGATAGATTGCAAGTCATGACACGGCTCTGAGGTCACGTGCTTCTTCGTAGCAGAAGATGGATTGTCATTATCACTGTCAGCTTTCCGTTTAAAAAAGCTTCTGATGTCCATTTTCACTCCTGACCCATATCAGCCCCCGGTTATATAAAAAGTGGGATTGGGCGCGGAATGTGGCCCTTTCAAGCAACTGGGCCAGGAAGAGAGAGCCAGCAACAGCGAAGTGTGCCACCCTGTCACCGATATTCGACAGTGTCACGCGTGTGAACATGGTGGTGTCAACGAGGACGGTCCGATACGCCTCTTCCGCGTGAGTTTTGGCCCGGGGAGTATCGTAGTTGACATGGTGCGAACAGAATTTTGCAGAACTGCACTGTCTAAGAGAGGACACCGGGCCCAGATTTTGACCCCCTCTTCTCCTTTCCCATGACCGCAAAGGAGAAGAAAAACCCAGGGGCACATATACAAAACAGAGCACTGGCGTAAGTAGTGGTGGTGACAGGGGGTGGTTTGGGGGTCGAAACCCCCTGAAATACCAAAGCTACCCCCCCCCCCCCTTTTCCCGTCGGGGCCTGCTCACTCCACTCCTTACGCAGGCGGTCTTACGAGGTGCAGGAGAGGAAGGGGAGCGCGGACTATCTCCAACGCGTAGCTACGCCGATTTGTTCTGTTGAGCTTTTTGGAAGAATTCCGCTCACTGTAAAAGACGCTCTGTTTTTGGAATATTTTACTGACTTTCACCCGAATGCCTGTAATTCATCACAACACAGGACTGCGGTGTTCTCGAAATAAAATGCCCCTCCCTATTTTTTTCTTTTTTTTGCCAATTGTGCTCGGCTTTAGTTTCCGACATCCCGAAGCGCGTTCTCTTCGGGATCCCGGAGGCCATGGGGCGGCTGATCGAAACTGACCGTGGGGGAGACCTTATTCTTTTTTTGTGTTTATTGCTGAAGGATCCAAGGAAACAAAAGTGCTTGGATTTTATTTTTAGGATTGCTTTCGGTTTCTCCGCTTGCTAGAAAAGCTGTAGCGTGACATCATTCGATCTCCCGTACCCGAGAGAGCTGGCGGTAGGGAGGGGGGGGGAGGGGCAAGTGCCCCTTTTCTACCCCCCTGCCGACGCCCATAGGCAGAATCATTATTATATCTTACGAAGAACTTACACACTTTACGAGGTATTATTGTCGGGGTATCGGTGGCCAAGTGGGCTAGTGCACACCAGCTCGAGCACGTGGACCAAACGCTCGAGCTGCAGAACCCAGAGATCCTGGGTTCAATCCCCACTCCCCTGCACGTTTCGATCTGGATGAGCATCGTACTGGCGTGCGGTTGTCTATCACTACTATGGGATTCGCAGTTGAAGACGCCAGGCTAGCAGTAGTGCTGCACTGGCTAACTTCCTCATCTACTCCGCAAAACCAGTGTCGCCGCATCTCAAAGACAGAGCGACCTTACGCTGCATAAACATGAATGTTAAATTTGGTTTTTGGTTTTGAAATATTACTGTTGGGAATGGCGAGCCGTAGAACCCGTCGTCCGCCTGATGGGATGTACCGCAGCAACATTCTGTCACCGTTGTATCCTGTCTCACAAAGTCCATCGAACTGATGGGTTACCCACAAGTCCTCACTGCTCAGCAGAGTTCTCCACTGAGAAGTCAGTATGATATGCGCCGCATTGGCGAGTGCCGCCAAGTCGGAATCCACCTGCATTTGCTGCCCGAGAGGTGAAGCATGGGACAGCGCATCAGTCACGCGGTTATTTGCGCATCGCTTGTATTGAATGTTGTACTTGTAACTCCTGCAGCGTAAGAGTCCATCGAGCGATACGTTCTACAGGGTCTTGGACATCTTTGAGCCACGAGAGGGCAATGTGATCAGTTGTGTATGCTAAACGAAGCGGCGTCAAGGCACATGTCAAACTTCTTGTAGATCAAACATAATTGCCAGACATTTTCTTTAGTCGTTTTACAGTTCCGCTCCGCTCCGTTAGCGTGTGACTGGCGAAGGCCACCGGTCAAAGCACGCTTTCATGTTTCTAACAAAAAAATGTTCTCCAGGCTATAATCGCTTGCGGCGGTTTGCAAGACGAACGGACATTTAAAGTCTGGCCCATTCAGAGACGCGTTTTCAGTTGCCACCCTTGAAAGTCACGCGAAAGTGGCTTGTCGCTTCTTTCCTTTTTTTTTTGCGATGTAATTCATTTTGGTATTTCGGCACATTGCGGAATGAAATGTCTACTGAGGGCAATCATCCCAAAACATCTCTTTAGGCATTTGAGATCGTTAGGGAGGGGCGAGGGGAGGGGTTGTTTGTTATTGCGCGCAACTTATCCACGATTAGGCGCAGCTTGCCTCTATCGACGACAAAGCCAAGTAAGTTGATCTTCGGCGTTGTCAGTTCGGCATAAGGATTGCTGCAATATGATGCGAAATGCACCACCTGCTCCGCGAACAATCGCAAAAGCACAACTACATCATCTATTTACGCCATCGCAAACTCATATTTTGCGTTGCCAGGAAGATCGATTAGGCGCTAAAAGCGTTCGGGGAGTGAATAAATTAAAGGGCAGGCGAGTAAATTCGAGTAATGCTTAGTGAAATTAATGCCGCCTTCTGCACGATAGCCGGATAAACTTCGATCTGAAGGATCCTCGGCGGCTGTGGAGGTTTCTGAAAACAGACGCGCTTTCAACGACATATCCCTTGCAAAAAAATGAAATGAGTTTCAATTTGACTTGAAAAGAAGTCACTCGTTACACTGTGTTGAGTTTCAATTGCAACCATTTTTTTTTCTTATGGATTCTTATTGAGTCCGCATAAAATATTGACCACTGCTTTTCAACTGAATTTTAGCAAATTAATTTTTATAAAATTTCGGTGGCTGTGTTTCAATTAAATTTCAATCCAATTTTTAGCGACTGTTTCAAAATAATTGTTGAAACTTCGTTTAAAAAAAGAAATTTGTGCAACTTGTTTGGACTTTTTTTCTTTCAATTTCTTAAAGGGGCTTTGCAATCCTATATAACCGTCTATCTTTTTGCGGTTTCCACGTCTCTTGTGGTTCGGGCAAGCCAGCGGGCACGGAGAGAGTAACAAAATACCAGTGTGTCTTATTTTAACCGGACGGCGCGGAAACCTCCTCCTCCTACGCTACGGGGCTGCCCGTGGTGTCGATCGCGCGCCATGTGACGAAATCGTGACGTTGTCGGTCCTGGTCACCCGAGGAGAGAGAGCCGCACCGTTCCCGGGCAGCTTTCTCTCCTCGGCCTCACCTCCTTTCCCAGTCTTCCCCTCCTCCCCACATTCCTTAGTCACCACGGTCCGCGGGTGCGGGAAGAGGGGGACAGAGGATCAAGGACGTCATGAAAGAGGTTAGTTCTTCTTGTTTTTGTAATTTGAACATGCCTATAACTTTTAAAATTAAGCGAATTTCGAGAAAAGAAAAAGTTTACTATGTTACTACGTTCAGTGCGCTCAAGTTTGCGACAATTGAAAAGAGTAAAAAGGTCTTTGCAGGGTTTTTTAATACGTGGCACATGGGGGAAACAGAGAACATGAAGCAGTCAAACATCAGCTTCACTACTGCACCGCCTTATATACGCTAGATATGAAAGGTAGTTATATAAGGCCGGTGACCACCTGATCATTGATTAAGGTTCCTAGTATACTATCCCCTCCTAGGAAGTCTGAGAAATAATAAACAGTGTTTCGACGTCATTGGACCCTATCTCTTGGAAAAAAGGAACCATTGGTACAAGAAATAGTCATTCGATGCAGTCACCTACATCCACAAACGCCGTTTCTAGCGGGCATGCTATCGCTTATAGCACTACCCAGGAAGCTGCTCGCTTTGAAAGATTTGTAGTCTTGCGCCCTTTCTTTATGAAGTTACTAGAAGAATAGGCTCAACAAAGTCACTATAGTGACTGAGAGAGTGAGAACGGCATGGCGTGTATTTGGAACGCCCGGCCTTCACCACTCGCTCCATGCCTTCCATCATGCTTTGGCAGCGCGCGCGCTCCATGTGCACGAGGCGTCGAAGCGTTTTCGAAGGGGGAAATCAACCTGGAGGGGAGACAAAAGAAGCTCTTTCCTCATGTTCTCCCCTTGTCAGTGACCTTAGAGTTATTATAATGCAAGCTAGAGGTCCAACTTGAGCTAGTATGAGGTCTCAAATTGTAACAGACGTCAACCAGTCTGAAATTGACTTCCGTTAATGCAAGTCGATGCATTTTCCACGCGCTTAATTTTTAGAGCAAATATCACGAAAATGTGCTCTCATACTAGAGATCTTGGAATGTTTCGCAGTCACGTAGACAAAAAATATTACTCAGTTACGGATTTTTTTTTTAATTTAGGGAATTAGAAATGGTGCTATAATGACTTCGTACAGCTATTTACGTACATTGTCCTACCCTCTTAGCACGAACACGGCATCGGCGCTTTTTTGAAAAGGGGGAGGGGGGGGGGGATTACGTGCGAAAGTAATGAAGGGCATTTCGAAAACCAAGAGAGACATCAAAAACTACGCATTAACACGGGAACGGTACTATGTAGACCAGGAGTCTCAAGCTCATTTGAGTGTGGGGGCCAGATATCCAACCCCCGAAAGGTCGAGGGGCAATGTAAGGCGGCGGGGGGGGGGGGGGGCATTGGAGAAGGTACTTCACGGTCTTGCTTGTCACATCTGTAGGTTCGTTTCGTTTTGGGGACTACTTTAGTCTCTTACCTGATGTGATAACAGGAATTAAAATAACTCTGCGTCGCCACCATGCTGCAATTTTTTATAGCACAGAATAGTGCGCACACTGTAGTTCCCGTTGCTAAATTCATTAGGAATTATTCAAACTCAAGAGGATTCGAAAAAATACATTTTTTATACGACAGTCATTGCTTTCCTGGCGATTTTTATAGAAGCAGTTTGATAAAATACTGGTATTTTTATGCTGGTGGGTGTGTCTGAATGCGAGAATTCTAAGCTTATAGCTTTATCTTCGGCAATTGCTGCTGCTGAGCGAGAGTTCTTGCAGTAGACAGAAAGCTGGGGAGCAAAAATTAAAACGAACCAATGTGATAATATTATAAGAGCAGAGCTACTTATGCAGCATAACTCAATTGGTGACATTAGATAAATATGGCGCATGCAATTTGTAGTGCTCAAGACATAAGAACAATGGCTCGCAGCCGGTTACTTGCGGGCTGCGTCCCAGCGAGTCGCGATCCGCATGCGGCCCGCGGGCCGCGTGTTTGAGACCCCTGATGTAGACGATTGAAATAAAGTAAAGCCAAGTAAGGAGTGCGATTTTACAATATAATAACATTTGTTTTATTCACTGCTGCTTACGCTGCTCTAAAACTTTTAAAATGAAAAAAAAAACAAAAAAAGACTATTATTTCATGGGCATTTTAATGGCATACCGTCATAAATATTGCAGAATGCTCATTTCTCGTCCATACGAATTTGTGAAAAAGTTTACTCTAAATAATACAAGTACTTATACTTCGTTTCACAGCATTGCACGTGCCGACAGCAGCCGATGCTCCAAGCTGCCAGCGTCCGGGCTGCATGCCTAAGCACGCGCTCGTGCAGTACAGGCACTGTTCAGGGCCACACGCTCGTGCTTGTAGCATCGGCTGCGTCTAGACCCAAGCTGAAACGAAGTATAGTGTTTGTTTCCGCTATGCCCTTGCTAATATTCCTCAACTGCATTCAAAGATGAAATCACCTTAAGTTTACAACTCAATGATAAAAACTGATTTGAGTATCTAATGAGGAGACAAAGCACTGTTTTCGAGTGAGGAGAACTCAAGTGCGTGCCTATACTCCGTTTTCACGATAACTTGGTGAACTGCAGAGGCTGCGCCCCCCCTCCCCCCGTTTCGACTCAAAAAGAGCGTCGGAAAAATGCACGTGATAGCACTCCATGGTCGAAGCCACCGGGGCCTCTTTACCGCCACAGCAACAAAGTCCTCCGCGACAAAAAGTAGTTCTAGGCTTCTTTTTCTTTGATCTGCAATTGTACTCGCGCGATCGTACCGCGTGTAATCGGCAGTTTCCGCTCAAAATATCGCACTGTACCGTGGTATTAGCACCCGTCACAGATTCGCGGTTAACTTAAGCGTATAATGGTCTCATTGAAATGTTAACGTGTTAGCTATTTTAGCGGACGGAAATGTCACTGCGGTAGATGTTCATCCGAAGTTGGTTGGTTTCGAAGCAGACGAGTCTTGGGTAGCAGACGACAGGCGGTTCCTCCGGGCCTCGTGCCAAGTATTTGGCGTGGTGACACAAATATTCCCGCGACGTCGGGTGACGTGCCTCGCTCCGACGTTCTTATTGGGTCGCGGGGCCCTACAGTAGGAGCCAGCTCCGAGAGACGAAATAATTTTTCTTCTTTTTCTAAGCTCGCTGCCCGAGCTCCCTGATGCGCGAGCTTCTTGATGCGCGAGAAATAAAAACGAACAGTTCGAGACAGAACACCGTGGAGCTCGGACGTCTTTTCCACAAACTGGTGACCCGGAATCCGAAGGCCCCCGCCGCCTCGTACCACGACCGCAGCCGGCATGCAGAACCTGGCGCAAGACGGTGCCACTACCGGCGACGGCGCGCCTCTTCGTTCCCCCGACGCTGCCCTCACGGCCATCCAGCTCCGGCTTCCGCCCTTTGGCCGAAAAATCCGCGAGTCTGGATAACGCAAGTCGAGGCTCAGTTTCACCTCCACCGCATAACATCGCAGATGTCTCGGTTCTACTATGTCGTCGCCTCCCTCCTCCGGCCGTCGCCGACGAGCTGGACGACATTCTGTCCCGGCCTCCCCCTGACGACGCCTACGACCACCTGAAGGGCGTCCTCCTCGAGCGGACGACAGCATCGGAGCGCACGAGGATCCAGCAGCTGCTCACAGCCCAGGAGCTTGGAGACCGCCGCCCATCTCAACTTCTTCACCAGATGCGGCAGTTGCTCGGTCCCCAAGCCTCCGGCTCCCAGGACCCCATTCTGCGAGAGCTATTTCTCCAGAAACTTCCACAAGGAATACGCATGGTTCTGGCAGCTGCGGACGACATGCCGCTAGACCGTCTGGCGATGCTTGCGGACCGCACCGCTGAGTACGCTTCGCCGTCCATCGCGACAATCACACCGCAAGAACCGCCTGCCTGGGAAACAGCCCTTACAAGACTCGAGGCGCGCATCGAGGCGCGCATGGAACAGCTATCCTGCGCTGTTGCCGCTGTGAGACCGTCGCACGAGACACCTTCACGACGAACGAGGCGAGATATGTCTCAAACCCGTTCATCCTCGCGACGCACCTCACGGTCAGCCGACAGATCGCTGTGCTGGTACCACAGGCGGTATGCAGAACGTGCCACGCGCTGCCATCAACCCTGCTCCTGGTCGGGAAACCCCACGGCCCGTCACTAACAGCGGCAAGTGACTACGGCCAACACCCGAGCCGCTTGTTCTACGTCATGGATAAGATCTCTGGCCAACGCTTTTTGGTGGACACAGGGGCCGAGGTTAGCGTCCTGCCAGCGTCACGACTTGACCGTCAGCAGGCGCAGAACACCAGACCCCTACGAGCAGTCAACAGCTCTGCCATCGCCACCTATGGCCAGAGATCCCTCACCATCGACATTGGACTGCGACGACTTTTCCGCTGGGTCTTCATTGTTGCAGACCTTAGCGAGGCCATACTGGGAGCGGACTTCTTGGCGAACTTCAGCCTGGCCGTCAACATGCGTGGCAGAAGCCTCACGGATGCTACGACATCGTTCACCATTCAGGGTATTCTTTCGTCACTTGAAGCTTCTCCGATGCGCCCTTTGGCGGCGTCTTCAAGATATGAAGCCATCCTCGCAGAATACCCTGCCATAACCCGACCGTGCAACACGGAGGTACCAGCCAAGCACGCCGTGACTCATCACATCATCACAAACGGCCCTCCAGTCTCTGCGAGACCTCGTCGACTCTTCGGCGAGCGACTTAACATCGCGCGCAGAGAATTCGAGCACATGCTGGAGCTTGGCATCATCCGCCCCTCCTCCAGCAGTTGGGCGTCGCCTCTTCACATGGTCCCTAAGAAAGATCCAAACGACTGGAGGCCGTGCGGAGATTATCGCGCCTTGAATGCGTGCACGGTACCTGACCGGTACCCCTTGCCACACATTCACGATTTCTCCGCTGGCCTAGCTGGCACCAACATCTACAGCAAGGTAGACCTTATTAAGGCCTACCACCAGATCCCAGTCGAGCCAGCGGATGTGCCCAAAACCGCCATCACAACTCCGTTCGGACTCTTTGAGTACGTTCGGATGCCCTTCGGCCTTCGAAACTCCGCGCAGACTTTCCAACGCCTTATAAACGAAGTCACCAGAGGCCTTCACTTCATCTTCGCTTATGTTGATGACATTCTCGTGGCCAGCTCCTCTCCGGAAGAACACGAGCAACATCTGCGACTTTTGTTCGACCGGCTGCAGGAGTACGGCCTCGTCATCAACGCGAAGAAGTGCGTTTTCGGTGCCGACGCGCTGGACTTTCTAGGCCACCACATAACATCGTCGGGCATCCTACCCCTCGAAGAAAAAGTCCGGGCAATCCGCGAATTCCCTCAACCTACTTCGCTTCGAAAGCTCCGCGAGTTTCTCGGGCTAGTAAATTTCCACCGTAGATTTATTCCCCACTGTGCCGAAATTCTACAGCCTATGACGGACCTGCTGAAGACCAAGAAAGCGCCATCATCGTCACTTAAATGGACCGATGAAGTTGCATCCGCTTTTTCCGCTGTGAAGGAAGCCTTGGTCAACGCAACCCTGCTTGTCCATCCACGAACTGAGGCTGCTACCCGTCTCATGACCGACGCGTCCAGTACAGCTGTAGGTGCTGTACTACAGCAGCTTCTCGACGGCCAGTGGAGGACACTAGGTTTCTTCTCTCAGAAACTGAAACCTGCGGAAACGCGATATAGTACGTTCGGACGTGAACTCCTTGCCATCTACCTTGCCGTAAGGCACTTCAGGTACATCCTGGAAGGTCACGAGTTCTACGTCCTAACGGACCACAAGCCCTTGACTTACGCGTTTCATGGAAATCACACAGCCTACTGCTCCCGAGAAATCCGACAACTCGCCTACATCTCAGAGTTCACGGTAGATCTCCGTCACATCAAAGGAGAAGACAACTCAGCAGCGGACGCTCTCTCCCGCGTCGAAGCACTTTCGGCACTCTCTGGAGGAGTAGATTTCGAACGCATCGCTGCAGCGCAACAAGACGACCCTGAACTGAACAACCACCCTGAGACGCTGAAGTCTTTGGTGCTGAAGCGGATTCCCTCCCTCACTGCACCGGTACCATCCTCTGCGACATGACCATGGGACATCCTCGACCTTTCGTCCCATTGGCACTTCGTCGGCAGGTCTTCGACCACCTCCACAACATCAGCCACCCGGGCATCCGAGCCACGCAGCGACTGGTGACAGCTCGCTATGTGTGGCCTACAATGAACGTGGATGTACGAGGTTGGGCCAGGAGCTGCCTTCAATGTCAGCGCTCTAAGGTGAGCCGACACACCGTCACACCCTTGAGACCATTCCGTGCCCCCTCGGCACGGTTCGACCATGTTCACCTCGATCTCGTGGGCCCCCTGCCATCATGCCGAGGCTTCACGTACATCTTGACTTGCGTCGACCGCTACACCAGGTGGCCCGAAGCTACTCCCCTGGCCGACATCACTGCCGAGACAGTCGCCAAGACCTTTATCGACGTCTGGATATCCCGCTTCGGATGTCCATCCACCGTCACTACGGACCGGGGACGACAATTCGAATGCTCACTGTTTGCTGCCTTAGCCCAGCTCCTCGGCACGCACCACGTGCACACTACCTCATACCACCCGTCAGCCAATGGCATGGTGGAGAGGTTACACCGACAGCTCAAGGCAGCAATCACAGCACGAGATGGACGTCTCAACTGGGTCGATCATCTCCCATTCGTCCTTCTCGGCATTCGATCCGCCTTCAAACAAGACCTGGAATGCACCTCGGCTGAATTGGTTTATGGATCGCCACTCCGGCTCCCTGGAGAATTCTTCGACATTACCAAGTGTACTCCAACAACTCCACACCAAGCGTACTTAGACGACCTGAGGCACTTCATTCAAGAACTGAAGCCCACACAACCTCGGATGCCCCATTCTCAGAAGATCTTCGTAAGTCAAGAATTGAAAACTTCCACGCACGCATTCGTCAGAAAAGAAGTTAAGAAGAAAAGTCTCACGCCACCTTACGATGGACCTTTCAAGATACTCGAGCGCACCGAGAAGACCATGACTCTTGAATTTAACGGACACCGAGAAATCGTCGCCATGGACCGAATCAAACCCGCATTTCAGGACTCAGATTCTCATCCTTCATACTCGGAGCAACTTCTAACACTCCAGAAAACCAAGAAATCAAGAAGTGTTTCATGGGCCCCATAACTCCCAACACCCTCCTTCTTCTCATTGCCACCATTGGATCAACTACAATTTTATTTGTATTTCCGTGATCCATGTTGCCAGGGGGAGCCCTGTAGGAGCCAGCTCCGAGAGACGAAACGAATTTTTCTTCTTTTTCTAAGCTCGCTGCCCGAGCTCCCTGATGCGCGAGCTTCTTGATGCGCGAGAAATAAAAACGAACAGTTCGAGACAGAACACCGTGGAGCTCGGACGTCTTTTCCACACCTACCTCCACAGTTCACCAGGTTGTCGTGAAATGGAGAATTGTGAGTTAGCTCAAAAATAATGAATATCGAGTTTATAATGCTAAATACCATTTATATATCTAATGGAGTAAACTCAAAAATAATATATATTAAGCTTTAACAGTCTTAAGCTTTAACGATAATTTGCAGATCTAACAAGTAAATTAGAGAAGAACGAACAGTAAGTTCCTAATGACCATACACATTTGCCTTCCCAATGAGTAAATTCGAAATCATGGGCATTGACTTTTTAATGACCAAACTCAATTTCTTAAGATCAAGCTCATTAGACCTGTGAGTTTATATTGAGTTTCAATTCACTCTTTAATAATACATTAGAAACTCAATTGAAGCTCATTTAAATTTTGTGTAAGCGACCTCACAGAGGAAATATTATGAAAGGGGTTACGGGTCTCTAATTGAAACTGATATTGAGCTTC
Organism: Ixodes ricinus; assembly: GCA_037355805.1. Classification (NCBI taxonomy): domain Eukaryota; kingdom Metazoa; phylum Arthropoda; class Arachnida; order Ixodida; family Ixodidae; genus Ixodes; species Ixodes ricinus. Next base: position 45,536 of record JAZHYW010000535.1, read on the forward strand.
TGTAATCCACACAAAGTCTGATTATAGTATCCTTCTTCGAAGCAAGAACCACTAGAGAAGCCCAGAGTCTTTCTTACTCACGTACTCCCCTCTGTTGATCATCTCCGTGAACGCCGCATTTAGAAGCTCCCGCTTGTGGGCGCTTATGGGTATTGCATTGTATTTACGAGGAAAGGCATCATTGCTTTAGATTGGGTGCCACAGCAAATCAGCTTTTTCAGGTCTTGCCGTGAATATTAGCGAGAATGGATCTGCTGCTTCTTTGTGTGGCCATCGGGACACTTCTTAACAACCTTCCTGCCGCCGCTTTTTTTGTTTTGTTTAGCCAAAATATTTCTTTTACGACGTTTTACTGAATTGAGTTCTTGGGAATGCAGCCCGCTTGCATGATAAATGGCGTTAGCTGAATTTAGATTCCGAACCGACTGCCATTCTGAGCAAAATTTCCTGTAACTTGTTCCGCCTCACTAAACTCTCGACCAAGGATCATGGGTGCTGAAAACCCAGGTTGTTGTTTCGCCATTTCATGAACCTTTCACAACTTATTGTCATCATTATAAAGTAAATCAATTCCAGTAGGAACGTTGACTAAAACAGATGCTTATTCTTGTTGTCCTTACGGATACAACATAAAAGGTTGGTGACGATGTATGCTGCGAGCTCAGCATAATCCTCTATGATGAACACCGGTGGAGTCCCTTGTTTCAAGAGAAACCAGACAAGCATCCCGTGCCGTGGAAGGAATGGGGCGGAATGTTTGAGAACTTCTTGATTGTCGTCGATGCCGAAGAGTTAATTCAGTCGCGAGCACAAGAAGGCTAAACTAATTCACGATTTAGGCGCAGAGGGCTTACGCGTATTCTACAACTTGCCGTCGGATACCCCTGTTTTTACTTCTACGCCTACTCTGTAACGTTTCAAAAATGTGGCGCTCGAGAAAAAGCGTAATCTAGTTCAAATGACTACACTTTTTTGATTGATACGATTAAGCGAAGGTACGTCGAAACATACAACGTCGTGGCCGAACGAAGGACATTTCCGCAGACAACAAAAATGTCCGACGAGACTGTCGAACAGTGTTCACCGCTTTGAGAGGTGTTGCTACCACATGCGACTTCTGAGCAACTCTAGATGAGGCTCTGCGCGACCAACTGGTTGAAATATTCCTGATGAGAGAGACTTCTAGCTGAGGGCTCTCCGCTCACGCTAAACAAGACAGTGTTACTAACACATCAAGTGCAGCAAAGCCGAGAGGAAAGTCAACTTATGACTGACCGCTCGACCAGACATGTGCATGTTAAGTTTGTATGGAAATAACAAACTGAACATGCAATTGAAAGGATCATCGTGTCTAGTTCCGCATCGAACAAACATGATCATCACCTCCGCATTTGGTTCGGCCCCCTGTAGAAATTTCACCTGGTCATCACCCCTTCCTAAAGTGTCTTTGGAATAGACAGATTAAAATTTCTTTGCCAGCGTATCACTCTACTGGGAGTCCAACCTCTCAAAGACAACTTCAAAGCCATTTCAGAGTTCCCGCACCCAACAACCTTGCGCAAACTTTGAAATTTCAAAAGTCCGGCCAAAGCTCATCGCAGATTTATACGACAGTGTGCGAAAATTCTTCGACCAATGACAACCCATGTAGCCCACCAGAGAAATTCCCAACTTGGGCACAGGTCGGGCAAACGTAAGGGCCCAACTTCGGCCCAGTTAGGTTTTGCGCCATGACGTTCATCAGTGCCTAAGTACGCTGCCTCACTATAGCTTAAGTTGGGCGATACTAGGGCATGCATAGTTTGGCTCTTCTCTGGTCCGCAACAGGGAGTGCCGAAGTAGTGCCATACTTGAGCCATAACTGCCAGAGCACCGGCTAATTTGGGTATTTTGGGCATGCCAAACTTTGGCTCTTCTCTGGTCGGACACAGGAGTGGCGAAGTAGTGCCATGCTTGAGCCATAACTGCCAGAGCAACGCCTACTTTGAGTATTTCGGACCTTCCAAACTTTGGCTCTTCACTGGTCTACCAGAGGAGTGCTGAAATAGTGCCATACTTGAGATATAACTGCCAGAGCAATGCCTAATTTTTGTATTTTGGACATGCCAAAGTTTGTCTTTTCTCCGATCGGCCACAGGAGTGCCGAAGTAAGAGCTATACTGGAGCCATAACTTCCAAAGCAACACCTAATTTGGGTATTTCGGACATGCCAAAGTTTGGCTTTCTCTGGCCCGCCACAAGAGTGCCGAAGTAAGTGCATACTGGAGCCATAACTGCCAAAGCAACGCCAAATTTGGGTATTTCGGATAAGCCAAAGTTTGGCTTTTCTCTGGTCCGCCACAGTTGTGCCAAAATAAGTGCCCTACTTCAGCCATAACTGCCGAAGTAAATCTGAATTTTGGGGATTCGGGGCACGCCGAAGTTTGTCTTTATTCTGGCTAGCCACTGGAATGTCAAACAAAATAAAAAAATACAAAAAATGAAAAATAAGTGCCAAAGAAAGCCCAGAAGCCGGCGAAATTTGGAATTTCCCTGGTGAGCCACAGAAGTGTATTTTTACGCGCTCCAGAAGAAAATTTAAATTAAATGAGCCTTGGAAACACGATGATCAGATCTTGCCATCTGCGTTCCCAAGCAGCACGGCGATACTCGGCAGTGTAGTGCCAGTACCGGCTGAAAGTCGGTTCCAATATCGCTCAAATGTATAGTTTCGCACCACCGTTCCATATCCGGCAGGTTTTGCCGTAGAGTCATTTTGCCCGGTCTCGTGTTCGCGCAATATCGTCCGAATACTCTACGATGCGTCTGCTCCGTATTGGCAGGACGTCGCGCAAGACTATTTTGTATAGGACGTTGCATATAATTTGTCGCATATCAATAACATACATCGACGACGAAATCTGTCAAACACTCCCAGAAGTTCATTAAATAACTATCATTACACACAGCTTATTCTCGACATATTTACGAAGGGCATACCTCTGTAAAATGAAAAGCAAATGATAAAATATAATTAACACTCATTTCGTTCCGAGCAAAACTCATAAATTAAAACAAACAAAAAAAAACCCGCAAGGATTGAGAGGAAAGCAGAACTACTATCAGAAGCATGCTTGCAGTGTAGGTACTTACTATTAAAAGCGAAACCATGTAATCCGTGATAGATGCATAATCGGACTCGGGCAGGCCAAAAACACAGTCGAGAAAGAAGGTTGCGCACATTCAACTGACGTCTTGTCGTCGGTGAGGAGCAGTTTTTGTCGACGCGCGTCCAACAAGCACAGCACAAGAATTCCACGGACTCCTGCGAAACAAATGGCCATTACAGAAAAATTGGCGTGGACGTATTCTGGGCATTTACAAGTGAAAAGCACGGCCGCGTCTACAACGTACGAAAGGAACAGAACACTGAAGAGCGCATTTAGGAAACCGGACTACGTGGCCCGCTTATTTCTATAACTTGGCAAACGGCGCAAACAACAACCCCAGATATCCCATCAGCGCGAAGAGAGAGTCACGTGACAAATTTTCGTCCAAGCGTTTTTGTACTACGCGTCCTACGGATTGAGGTCACGCGTTTCGCTCTACCCTTCAGATTTGGTTGATGCGGCCGTCGCGCTCGCTGACAGCAACTCGAAGACACAAAAGCAGGTGAGGAGGCTTAGCAAAAAGGCTAGGTCGAAGGGGCACGAACAATGTAGCTAAGCTCCCTCGGCATTTTTGACTGAAAGTGAGGATATTCCTGGAGTGCCTTCATGTGCGCTTCGCATAGAGTGATGCCAACTGCCTGTTTCCCTTTCCCACACCCACTTCCACCGCCATTTTGTTCCTCTCATTGTTTCCCCGTGCGCCGGAAAGTGGCCTTTGTGTCCATTGGTCCTCCCATCCGAGGGGAAAATGCTAATCCTCCCTCCGTGGGTTCCGCAACGCTGCTCCGAACTTGTGAGATAAGATGCTTGTTTCTGGGAGGGTTATAAGTGCCACGGAATATCGCCGAGAACCAAAATGGCTGCAGGTTTGTCGGCGAGCGGTCTTACAAAGGGTGGCATCACCCTAGCAAAGCGCACATGAAAGCTCCTAGATATTCCTTGAGTGCCTTCATGTGCGCTTTGCATAGAGTGATGCCAACTGCCTGTGTCCCTTTCTTACACCCTCTTCCACCGCCATTTTGTTCCTCTCATTGTTTCCCCTTGCGCCGGAAATTGGCCCTTGTGTCCATCGGTCCTCCCATCGAGGGGAAAATGCTAATCCTCCCTCCGTGGGTTCCACAACGCTGCTCCGAACTTGTGAGATAGGGTGCTTGTTTCCAGGAAGGTTATAAGCTCCACGGATTATCGCCGAGAACCAAAATGGCTGCTGGTTTGTCGGAGAGCGGTATTACAAAGGGTGACATCACCCTAGCAAAGCGCACACGAAGGCTCCCTAGATATTCCATCCCTCGTACCCGAGATATAGTCTTTGCGGAAGTCTCGAGTCCTGCAAAATATAGATTGCAAGTTCACATGTGTACATTTGGTAACCATTCAATATTTTATGGTGTTTGAAAAGGGGGAGGTATGCGTGTCATAGTCAAAACTTTGTATTATACGTACTGCCTTTCTTGTAGCAGATGAAGGCTTGAAATACTCGTTTTCGTTGTCTCACCCCAAACGAGGAAGCAGTCATACAGTTTTTTTTTTATATATTAAAGCGTTATATAGTTGCCCGCTTTGGCCGTTCTGGTAATATACGTTTATCAGGTTAAAGTAAGCCTATTGATTTTGAGATTTCGCTTTTAGAGTATTTACATGTGTATATACAATTTAAATGATCGTTAAACTACACTCCAATAAATTTGTGGTTATTCACCTTTTCAATTGTGGTGCCTACAAATCTCAATTCTATTGTATTATTATTTGCTTGGTTTGCCGTTGAAAATACAATGTATATGTTTTCTGTATTTAAAAATATTTCATTTGCCGCCAGCTAGGCTGAGAGACGGCATAAATATAGATTTGCATTTTTTATAACTCACGAAGATCGACTCCATAAAAATGCATTAGTGTCGTCACATATAATATTAAATCTTCAGTACATGGTATGTTAGGTATATCATTATTATAAATAAAAAAAGAGTAATCGGGGTCAGTATGCAGCCCTGGGAAACACCATATTTTATTATTCCTGAAGGTGATTTAGTGTCACTATACAGGGTACTTTTTTATTTAGCTGCACCAAATTTTCACAAAACAGGGAACGTGAGAAATAGTGATTTGAGTCCTGGGGAAGTATTAGGCTGGAACCTCTGAGAAAAAGGTGAAATTAGGTAATTAGTTAGCTAATTAACTAACATGTTTAACTAACTTTTCAATTTTTCACTTGAGGGCACATAATGTATTTACAGGATTGAAGATCGACCACAGTACGGCTAAGTGTGATCGTCAAATTTGGATAAAAAATTCCTAGTAGGCCCTACGGGGTCGAGAAACGTCACTTTGGTAAATGGCGTCAAAACGAACTAAACAGGAAAGAGCGCCAGGTAAAGTTATCGCTCCGCCCTTCCTTATCGCAGCCAGCTTCGCCTAAGCAAGTAGAGCCGGCAGCGATAATGACGAGTCGCATGCCCGGAAGGGCGGAGCGATAACTTTACAGACGCTCTTTCCTGTTTAGTTACGGTCTGATGACATTTACCAAAGTGACGATTCTCGACCCCGTAGACCCTACTAGGAATTTTTTATCCAAATTTGACGACACCGCTAGACCATACTGTGGTCGATCATCAATCCTCTAAATACATTTTGTGCCCTCAAGTGAAAAAGGGAAAAGTTAGTTAAAACATTTTAGTTAATTAGAAAACTAATTACCTAATTTCACCTCTTTTCTAGAGGCCGCCATGGCCACGAACACTTCCCAGGGCTCAAATTACTCTATCTGACGTTCCTTTTTTGAAAATTTGGTGCAGCTAAAAAGAAACACCCTGTATACTGTGCATTGTTTACGGGAAGTAAAATAATTTGCTCTGTGTTTATGTGATATGCCTCGTATGCCACATGTTTCAAGTTTTTAAGGAGTATGATGTGCTTGATCGAATAAAAGTTTTTGCGAAAATCGATAAATTAGCCTATTGGGAACAGCCGATTTCCAATATTCTCCATCATTTTGTCTCTAATATTCAAAAGTGTGAGTTTGGTTGTTTTGTCTTTCGTGGAATCTATATTGTTGTTTTATTATAATATTATACCTCCCGAAAAAATGTTTAAGGGACAATGCCGGAATAAGGCCAACGCCGGAATTGGTTTATGATTCCCCAAGTCGTTTTTTGAGCAACCCTTACTTATTGCTGAAACAATTTCTATTTTTTAGTTGATCAGGAAAGGTAGCACTATCTAAGTATACCATTGTATATATGATATCAGTGCAGATACAATTTTAATAGGTATTGTGTTTAGGTTATCAACACCAGAGGCTGATCTGCTTTCAAAGACATCAGGGTTTTTATTATTTCTTGTTGAGTTACAGGAACTAAAACAATTGAATTGGTGTTGCTGTTTTTCAAGTATGTGTCCGGGCCATCAGACTGATTTGCTGAAGTGGCTTCTCCTGCCGAAAAGAAATGTTTTGTTGATTTTTGTCGCTAGCTGAATCCCAGAGAGTGTTTCTCCGTCTATTTTTAGGTGTGGCCGGACGTTATGACGAGGCTTTCGTCTAACAACGTCGTTTACCGTTCCCCATATCTTCTTTTGGGTCTTCCTGTTTCTTTCTAAACAGGCGTTCAAAGAAAATTTCGCTTTGATTTTCGAATGTCGGAGTTTAATTACTTTCTATATATTTTGAATTCCAAAAGAAAAGGTCTTAACTTGAGTCTTGACAAAGTTAGCTTATACCGTGTTCTTTTTTTTTCCTCTATCCTGTTAAAACGTTATTTCGTGATCCAAGGTTTACAACTTTTTTGTTCGTTTTTTTATTGCAGTGTAAACGATGTATCGTAGCAGCTAAGTACGGTTTCGAAAACTATGTCGTATGATTTATTCCGGTTACTTTCAGACCGGACATCGTTCGAGTTTTGTGTCACTAATGAGTCATAAAATGTATTTAGCATTTGTTCCGATATATATCGGTAAGTTTGAAAAACCATTTTATCGTCATGCTTATTTGCGACAAAATACAAAATATTGGCATATGGTCACTTCTCCCGGTGGTGGTTGTTCCTGAAAGTAAGTCGTCCGAATGAAAAGTGGTTATGCATGGATCAAGTTGTGTGAATCAAGTAGACATGAAACGAGGGCGGGGGGGGCGGGGGCGGGGGGGGGTGAATTACGCAACAACACTTAAAGGACTGTACGCGTGTTAAACATTTTATTTGTTGTGTGTTTTCAACGAGTAGATCAATATTTGAGTCACCAACAAGGATGACCTGAAGTTGAAGAGAGCTAGGATAATAAAGAACAGAACTAGGCAATATAAAACATTCCGATCTCTTTCCATCAGGGGCAAGATATAGAAGAAGCACAAAAATTGCTGAACACTGAAAAACAATACATCCGTAATCGGGCGTGGTAACTGAAAATTCCGAAATTACAACGAAGTCAACCTTATTTTTGATATACAAAGCAACGCCATCTCCAGCCTTATGTGGTCAATTTAAAGATTCACGGTAATATCTGTCGAGATATACCTCACTATTTCTAAACCAAGTCTCACCAAATGCCAATACATCAAATTTCAGCTTTATCGAACTAAAAAAAAAAAAAACATTCAGCATCATCAACTTTCTTTCGAAGGTTTCAAGTATTTGAATGAAAAATTACAAAGTTATTAGACACTTTTGAAGCAAAGCTATTAAATTCTGTAATTAGAGGATCATCAATCAGACATACAGATACTTACATAAAAACGTAGTTCAAACCCGATGTCGAAGATAAATAACTTTTTTCGATTCATTTTAACTATAATACTTTCCGACTTGATCGCCTCGGCAGAAGGGAGGCGCCGTGCTCATTGCTATAAAAACAAATTTCTTCAGCGACATCTGTTAAAAAAATCACGTCTTTAAGCTCGTATGCATATATATGCGTTTGTTTATCTGGAAATTCATAATTGGCGTCTGTTATATGCCACCCGATTGTGTTTTATCTTTTCATTATGTACTGTGCTCTGTCCCTGCTTGATATTGAAAATAATTATTCAAAAGCCGAAATGCTATTTTTGGCTACTTGAACTTTCCTCCCATTGACTGCTCAAATCTATCAAGGAGCTCTATCTCAACTAATCTGTTATTGGATAAGTGTGCTTACTTTAAACTTCCCGCAGTTAGTTGATCAACCTACTCGTTCACATAGCATCCTCGACTTGATTCTAACAAAGTCATCTCACCTTATCGAATCTATTCACTACTGTGACGGACTCAGGATCATATGCTTCTACTTGTTGACCTGCCACTCCCCGTCTTCGTGAAACACCCCATTTCCAAAATCCTTCACGATTAACACAAAGCCGACTATGAACCAATGAACCCCAAGTTGACAACTGTTTTCGACCATTTCAATACAAACGTTTATCTTAGATCTGTAGAAGAAAATTGGGTGTTTTATATTACTGAAATGAATAATCTCGTAGATATTTTTGTTCCCGCTGTTCGCATACGCACGGAATCAGCAAATACATATTCACCAAAACACTTCTCTCCTTAAGCAATAAGAAAAAAAAAACTCTGCAAAAAGAAAACGTGTCGGTACGTTCCAGGCTTGGGATACGTATATTACCGCCCTAAATATGCATATTCGTAAACCCTAGATTGTCAACAAAAACTTTTTCTAACGACTGACTTTACATACCTTGTAGTACCAAGAAGTGTTGAAAGTTGGCATCTCCATCTTACGCATGCTGACGGTGACCCGATTCTGCGTGGAGCGACTGCCCTAAGGTCTTTAACGAATATTTTCATTTCGTGCTCACTAAACAAGTGCTTCAACTTTGTCCCTTTTTCTCCCCGAAAGAGCTATACGAGCACACACGCCTCCTATGCGACGTCAACTCCGCCGGTATTAAAAACGGATTGATGAACTAAAAGTTACTTCTACTAGGGGCCGACCACGTCAAATCTAAAGTCAAAAAAAAAAACACCAGTGTCACTTTTACTGAGTATTTGAAACTCATCTTTGTCCAATTTCCTTCTGAAGGCTGCCTTTTGTCTGACTGAAAGATTGCCAGGTTTATTCAAGTTTCTAGTCGGGGTAGCCACCCTCTCGTTTTAAATTATCGCCTAATTTGCTGCTAACTTCCGTTTCACGCAAGCTTCTTGAGCATATCCTCTACACCAATATCATGAGGCACGCATATCAGATGCATTCTTTTCTTTTTAAACATCAGCACGGTTTTCAAAAGGGACTTTCCACCACACTAACCTTGAATGTCATGTACAAACTGAGCGTAGTATTTTTTTCTCAATTGTTCAATTGTGTCTTTCATCGCACGCACTCCTTTCTAAGCTGTCCTTCCTTCTTATTGAGCAACTAACGTTGGCATGGATTAAAAAAATTATCTTTTCTCGTGTTCAGCTGACGTCCGTTAATGATCATGGATCTGCCGTCCGTGAATGCATCTTCTGGTGTTCCGCGGGGTCTGTCCTTGGGCCTCTACTTCTTTTAGTATTTATAAATGACCTTCCTAGTAGAATTCTCTCTAAAATTCCAGTAGTTCCAGCCGGCGGTTGTGTTATCTTTAACAAAAGTAACCCGTGTGCAAAGATAGCCAGCTTCCGCTTCAGGAAGACCAAGATTAAATTAACAAATAGTGCAAGAATCTGATGATGTCATTTAGCAACAATAAACAAAATGCAAACTAATCCACTTTACCAGGAAAAAATCCACACCTGTTTTTCAATACTTTCTGAAGACCAATTTGATTGGGTGCTGTTGCTGCGTTTAAACTCGGAGTATGACTAACATCAGACCTTTCCTGGAATAACTCGCATCAAAGCCATTACTGCCGACTCATTTAGAACTCTCGGGTTAATAAACCTGACTTAAGAAGCGCTCCACCTTTTCTCCGTAGCCTGGCATATGACACCTACGTCAGACCAAAATCTCAATATGCCGCAACCATCTGGAACCCCCTTTAACTGTACCTTATCAATAACCTGGAAGCAGTTGAGAACAGAGCAGCTCATTTCATCTCAACTACCTATGATATCTATCGTTCGTAAATTCCCTGATTCCCTTAATGCCTCACCGCTAAAACGTCACCTAACCATGTCCTTTTTGGAGCATCTGAGGAAAGTATTTCAACGCTGCCTTATTCATAAAATCTACTACCACTTTCCCGACCTCAAAAGCACTTTGTTATCACCCCGACCGAACATCTTGCTTTAACAGCGCCTGCACCATCAAACGCATTTCTGTTTCTGCTAACGCCTTTTAATCGATCATTTATTCCCCAGGCCATCAGCGACTGGAGCAGACTCCCATCCTCCATTATCACCATAGTTGACCCTGATGATTTTTGTTATTTCATAAAAATACATCTTGCTTGTTATTATGCGTTTGAGATTGACCAGACGCAGCCGACGCTACGAGCTAATGGGACCAATCAAGCAGCGTCAAAAGAGTAAGTCACTAGGCCTTTTCTTTTTATGGATTGGTTCAGCAATGACAGAACACGTACACTAACATAACCAACTTCATGATGGTGCGATTTTGTCGCTTTCGTCTGATCCACCAGCTCATACTATCAGCTGCGTCTGGAGTTTAGGTGAAACGAAGTAGAGCATCGTTTATTTTTACATTTCAATTTGCAGCATTTTTTAGTATGCCCTGCGTGTATCATGTTTGTATTTGGCATCGTATGTATAATCCCTGATTACATTCTCCCTTATGCAATGCCCTTAACGGTCCCTTCAGGTGAAATAAATAAAATTAAAACAAAAAGAAACGAAACGAGGTGTCGATACATTCTTATCTGCGTTGACTGATATACTCCGTGGCCTAAACAAAATCCCACTGGCCGACATATCTGCTAAGACTGTCCCAAGAATATTTGAAGGGATGTGGATAGCTCACTTCGGCTGCCAATCAACGGTAGTGACGGACAGAGAACGTCAATTTCGGTGGACCTTGTTTCCTGCTAGTGACGGAGCTGCTCGAGACCCGCCATATCTACACCACGGCATACCACTCGTCGGCAAATGGCATGGTGGAGTTTTTACATCGGCCACTGAAGGCGACGATCACTACACGGGACGGGCGCTTTCAGTGGGTCGACCATTTCCTCTTGTCTTGCTCGGTGTTCGGTTCGCGTTCAAGATAGACCTTAACTGTACATGCGCATATATAATGTAATATACACCGCTTCTTCGTTTGCCTGGTAATTTCTTTGGGAAACCCACGGCAACTGAATTATTACCATCCGGGATGTGCTTTCCAACATTGGCTGGAAATCTTCCAGCAGATGCAACTAATACCACCTGGTTTTCCAAGCTCTCTAAGGGTCTTTGTTAGTAACGAGTTAACAACGTTCATGTTTAATTTTTACGTGAGGATGGTTTCAAGAAAGGTTTGACCCCGCCTTACCACGGACCTTCCAAATGGTTTCAGCCGTACCGCAAAGAAAATGACTCTCGACTTGCACAGTCGAACGGAAGTCATTACCTTGCATCATGTTAAGCCATCCTTCCTGGATGACGTTCCTCCATCACCGACTGTTCAACAAGCAATTGTCGGCGCGCCAACAAGTTTGCCGCCCGCCACGAAGCATGTCTCATGTAGCACGTGACTCGATGTTTTGAAAAAAGAAAACTATCAACATCATCTGCTTTGCTTCATGTTGCTAGGGGTTAGCCATGTAGCGGACTGTGCTTAAGCCCCTTGATGTATTTGTATCTATTTTACAGGTAGCGTCAAATGCAACTAAAGCACGAGGCCGTGCGGCCTTGGAAGCGAAAAGGCAGCGAAGGATTCAAATGAGCGGCCCTTGGAAGGGAAGGGCGGCACTGCAGTTACTGAAGGCACGTGTCTTGCGTGTTTCAAAATGATGGTTGTCGGTACTTTGAATAAACGCGATGTATGCATTTTATAAAGCGGCTCTAGCGCGACATACTCCGACTTTAAAATTAACTGCTTTGTTGTTTGTTTATTTTTATAAACGAAAGAAAAAAACGCAAGAGCGCCATACCATGTAGTGTGCTGCTCTTTCGAGCGCGTGATTGAACAGCTAGATTTCTAATCCGTAATGGTCTGAAGTTCCTAAATTGTGTTACATATATATTTATACAGCCGGAAGTCAGTCAGCAACAGTTGGCATCTGGTGTCTGAGCTCTAGATGAGAAATTTATCCACTGCATTATTACTGCCAGCCTGGAGGGTTTAACCTGCATCACGCGGTAGTGATGCACGACCCGCACGCCGGTACAATGCTCACCTAGATCGAAAAAGACAGGAGGGGGTCGAAATCAAGAACCCTTCGTTCTGCAGCTTGAAATTGAGCTTCACGATTTGTTTAAACACTCGGTGACCGATTCCGCTTTGGCGTTCTTTCATTTCTCCTGCTCGTGATACTTAAAATAGTCATTCAGCTCTTCTTCGAGCCGATCACGTGTTCATATATTAGTTTGTTTCCATGCCATTGCAGTCTCTTTGTACCATTACTGCTCTTTGACTTTCCAACAACCAAACAAATTAACGTTTCTGTGCATATAAGATGGTTGACAAGATAAGGTAAAGGAACTTCCAATCATTCACGTAAAAATAAAACTAGACGGCGTATTAAAAATTAGCTTTGCTGCCGACAAGCGCCGCAGAGCTTGGAAATCAGAAATTCACAGCGGAATTTCTCTAGGATTATTACAAACAAATTATAAAAAAAACTAGCTTTTTGAAATATTTTCAGAATTTTAGGGGGCGCCAAGGTCTTCAGCCTACCGATCTAAATGAGCTGGCTTCGGAGCCATAAGGTAGGCCGAAATAAAGCCTAGTTGTCATTCTCTGCGCAAGCACGCTACTGGAGTTCAGGGGCTTGCGCCAAGAAAGTACAATGTCGTTCCTCTACCTGCGGTACACAATGCATTGAACAAACAAGACACCACGTAGCATCCACCTTTTTGTACGAAAAAAGCCAGAGAAAATAAACCTTTGAGTTACAGATCATAGTAATCCCTGCTAATACTTGTTTAGATGTGTGCCATATTCGAAGGGTCACGGTCTGTAGGGGCTTACCGCCATCTCCATGAGCTGTTATACTATTCCGGCATACCGCATTGAAATAAACAGCAGAAAAGTCTGCTCATCGACAAGGTAGATGTTGTCGAACCAGGGTATGAACTGCACTAAACTTCTGTACGATCTAACGCATAAGTGAGCATTTTATATGCGTTACATCAAGAAGTTTTTTTTCTTACTGTGCTTCAAAGGCCCGTTAAACAAAAAGTTCAGTTGGGCTACGTTTGACTCTCTTGCGACGCGAGGAAGTGCATGAGCCAAGACGTCGCGTGCAACGCTACCTCTTAAAAGTGTTGTCATGCGACAGGTACGAGCGCAGATGTTCCAGTGACTTCTGACGCTTTGGAGCGCATATTCTCACAACGTATGAAATCGATAGATTGCCCTCAATGCACCTTTTTCAGGCGCGTCTTGGCCATGCGAAAGACGTGTCGAAGGTCATTGGGCTGTGGACGCATGCGCTGCGTCCCTAATACTATATAGTAGTAGCTTCATTGCGAGACAGTGTCTTCAGCAAAGTACAGTAAGAGGTGGAGGATTGGGAAGAAAACCTGTTACAAAAGCAGCTAGACTGGTCCCTAGCCCCCAAAAAGTAAAGCAAGCAGCGGAAACTAGCAACGAGAAATGTGTACGAGGGAACTCAATTACTCCGTTACACTCGACAAGATAATCTGAATGAGAAACATAGCATACAAAAAATTAAACTGACTTTCACTGAAATTTAACCATGCTGAGTAAGGATTATTTTATCCCTTAGAGTGCGTGCAGATATATTTTCGAGCAGTAAACACTGTGCACAGAAAAAAAGTTGAGGTTGCTTGAGAGGGAATATACCCTAGTTTGGGAACCACAATTAGTTCCAAAAATTTGCCTTTCTAAGGTTCTCAGAAGCGCAGAATTATATATATATATATATATATATATATATATATATATATATATATATATATAGCCATAGATGCGTACTGTCGGAGTATACTAAGCCAGAGATGCATTTCATCCCGACGTTTCGAGCGGGGATCTATTACGCGTCGAAGGACCGCTCGTAATAAACTTCCGATTAGCGACTGCGACAGATCGCATCTTTTGATTTATTAACTTTTTCCCGGTCCATTGTTTTTATGTTTGCCTTACTTCCCCTCTCTCTCTCTCTACATCTCTCTATATATATATATATATACTTGCGTATATATCGTTGAGACGTTGATAAAGGGAGATTTAATGGAAGATAAGATGAAAATGCGACCAATATGAATGGCGGTGCAGCGTTCCAGAAAGACGCCCGTGCCGAGCGCGCGCTTGGTCCGACCCCTGCCTGTCGGTCCGTGCTACTTCTTCCTTGCAATATCCCCCCGGTGTTGGGGCGCTGTCGGCCATCCGGTGCGTTTAGATTATGAATCTTGGCGGTAATAGGGCTTCATGCGGCTGATGTGTACCACGTCGGAGGACTTGGAGCCGGCGGTCGCGGTGCGGCGTGACGGGCATCGACTTCATGGTTGGTTGGGGAGAGCTGTCGGATGACACGAAAAGGGCGAACAAACTGCT
>JAZHYW010000536.1:0-78540 GCA_037355805.1 Ixodes ricinus
ACAGCGCAGTCAAGGCTATGGCATGGGCGGGAGCACATTACATGGTCTCTTTGCTTGTTTCAATTTTCCGACGCTGCTGATGCCGCCAAAACGTTGTTTCCTTGCGCCCAAGCGGTAAACTACGTGATTGGCGTATCTGCAGCGCGTTTGGGAGTTGGTCCTACAGTATTGCTACGTCTCTTCATTGTTTGTATCTGCTAAGCTTACATGGATTACGCGCTGACTTCTTATTACGTAGTTGTAGACGTTCGGGTGACAGGTGAAGAGTGCGGTGCAGAGATACTGCAAGCCTACATATTGCTCGTTTCCATTAGTTGACGATAAGACGAATACGTGATGTTATACGGCGGCCGGAGGCCAATGTTGCTGGATGGAGCTGAAGTCTTCGGTTCTTCCTGTTTAAAATTAGATTTAAAAAATATATATCCCATTTTTCGAGAAGCAAACGACGGCGTTCCATTTGTGGGCTTTGATTCGAAATCACCATTATCCTTGAAATCTCGGAACTGAGCGGAGTTGTTCTTTAATGTGATTTACAATGATGCGTGCAAAACGAATATTTATACCTATTTGGCAGTAATTGATAAATTGACATGGCCAGCGGCCCACTCCAGGCGGTACTCATCGCAGCGAGGTCCCAATTTACTGCATCTCTATAGCCTCCAGGGATTTCGCGATTGGGCACGCAGGGCTCATGTTGAGTTAATCTATTGATTATATACACCTCCGCCTAATGATTGAAGCTTGCGTGGTGAAAAGGTGAAGCGTATGATATAGCCTCAGTACTTGCCTAATTCTTATTCCCTTTCCATTTCATGTTTCACTTGCCTTGTTGAATGACGTGTGAATATTGATACTGTGAGCAGGTAATAGAGGCGCGAGAATGTATCTGAAAAATGTTCGTCTTGAGAAAGGCTAGCCAAAACAAGCTCTCAATTTCCGATTATGCGTCTGTAAAATGTATTTCACAAACAGCAGTGCGCGGGAGAAGGCATCGCCAAGAAGGTCTCAGGCGTTCAGCTCCGAATGTTGCCAAATTGCAGAATACCTGGCGGGTGGTCGCTAGAAACAAATTTAATGAGGCATCGGCAATTTGCGACTGTAGATATGGTGTTAATGCGATGTGTTTCAATCACGGTCATCCAAAATCGCAGGAAGAAGCGCGATCGATTACAATCCGTACGCCAGTCTTCGATGCCAGAATTCAGCCTGAGCGGCAACAATTTTCCGAACAAGACAGTTGGACACATCTTCTGGTAACATGATCGAAACATTACCCTATTTGACCATGAAGGTAACTGTCTCTATGCGCTATTAAAGTCCATACTCACCATATACCTATGATTAAACTGTCTCCGCTACCACACTGGGGAATTCATTTCGGGCCCTGACCAGCAGAGCATGTCGGGTTCGTTTTCCTCTTCTATTGCCCGCGCCTCCTATTGACCGGACTCTCTTGTCGGCTGTGGTATACCGTGAGCCAAAAAATGATCGTAATGGTTTTATTTCATTGATAATATAAATATTGTAATAAAGCATATATGATACTAGCAGAAAAAGGGTCTAACTGAATCTGTTTATTTTATTGATTTTTTAGGATACCTTGAATTTGCACAGTGGATGCGTTTTGCAGCTTAAAAAAATGTTTTCATAAATAAGGGTGATATTGATATCGTTGCTGAAAACTTATAATAACAGTAAGATTTCTCGAACAATAAGAAATATTGTATTGTTTTGTTCTGATTATTGTTTCTGCTACTACAACAGCAGTAAACTTGCACTTACTTTAATTTTATTGTTCCTTATTGCATTGCATCGGGCTGTACATAACGTGAGATAAAACAGTTCAGAGCACAATGATATGCAGTGAGCATGACAATACGCTATGAAAATTTTATTTTAGAAATTGCCATGCCTTCTTCAGCTACCTTCTTTTGCGCCACTCACCTCTTCGGCGCCACCAATCTCGCATGGTTGTGCGTAGGAAAAAGGCACTGGTGGGTTGTAGCTACAGTACCACCCATCACAGAGGACAGTGGCAGATTGACGGAGACCCAGTCTTCTTCCTTCTGTTGCTGTATCGGCAACTAGCAGAATACTATTCTTTGGTTATGTTGCATTTGGCGCGTTTAATGGAGTATATTGCCAACTAAAGTAAGTATATTGTCATTCTCGTTTAATTATGTTTTACAGCAATAGAAATTTGTATAACAAACTTTGGGCTTAAACGTTTCAAACTCAAATATGAATTTTGTGGCACAATGCGTATTCGCAAAACTGGCTACAGTGGCTTCCCAAAAATAACAATGCATCTCTATATTCCTTCTATTACCGCAAATTTATTTCGGAATATTTTTATAATAGTCTGCGACACTTATTCCAATCTCTTATTATTTCAGTTGCAGGGGAAGCACGCTGGTATAGTCTCTAGAAACAACCAGATATTTTTAAATTCGTTTCAGTTCATTCAGACGCAGCTACCATTTCGAGGTAAGGGGATTCACCAAATAGTGTCACTAGGTATTTGTCTATGAATTTTCATCGCCGAAAGAACAAATGTAGAAACATGATGAACAATTGCTGCGCGTATTTCGTTGTCTGATTGGTCTGATTGCCGGTTTGAATGCAGGAACATTGTATGTTTACTCGTTTTAGGAATACTAAGCTTTTAAAATGCAACGCGTGTACTTAGCGTCTTTCTTCGATGCCATGTGTCTGTATGGCATGACGTAGTTAGCTGTCGTTTATTTTGCGATAATAAATTGCTCAACATTTGAGTATTTATTTTTCGTAGTAATTTTCATTTGTACGCCTATATTCTTTCATCTCCATTTAGTAAAAGGGCTATATGTGAATGACATTTAACATTTGTTTTAGAGCATGCATTTGATAATATCATCTGATCCCAATTCGCATCCGTATCTAGCAGCATTCCAGCATGCGCAAAGTTCTTTAAATGTTTGCACTCGAATTGTCAACTTCTTGCATTATGCATTCATGTTGTATTATAGTGCCAAGCGTGAATGAAAAAAAATTGCGTCCACAGAATTTACGATAGCACTGTGTATGAAGACTACGACAGAGGTTGCGCTTACAGATGCGGTTACATAAGTCACATTGTAACTACGACGCAGCTCACTATGAATGATGACGACGCAATATTTGAGTAAACACTTTATCTGTCTGAGCAGCAATGATGCTGGTTTAGTTTTCATGTGGTTGATTGGTAGTTGAATATAACGTGGTCTGTGCAATGCGGGTATATTTGACGCGTACGCCGATTTCGCCACGTGGCCAATGACATTGCCATAGCCAATGAAATAACACTGCGTTCCGTCCTCCGCCTTCGCGGCTCGGCTGCACGACGCCGTTTCTCCATCCCTTCTGCGGGTGGTATGCGCTGATTACCGCGAGTTAAGACGGGTTTTATGAATGGTTGACGCAGATTGATTACCACAGGACAACGGGGCATCACTTGTCGGTTTTGAGTGATAGTTTGTTGCGAATGTGAAGGAGTGTACACAATAGTGTATGCGTATGGGTTTATTCCTTCTTTTACGTCATACTATCGCGCTAGCAAGCAACAATTTTCGCAGATTTATCTGATATTGCATTATACGTTTGTTTATCTTGTATAGCGAACGTTTCTGAGTAGAATCATAAAAAAAAAGTAATTTTGTCGTATTTTGTTTTATCGTGTTTATATGAGTTAAGCAATCGTTCTTCCTGACACATCATGTGTCTCTGGAAAGATGAAGTTGTGAGACATCCTGCGAGTTCATTGCGACACCCCTGGCCCAGGAGAGTCAGTTCCAAAGAAACAAAAATAATAATATTTCACTTGTTACATCCACTGTAAAATACGCGGTTTCCTCTTATCCATTAAAATTAATGAATAACACTGTGTCCTTTTATTCAGGTAAAAAAGGGGAGGTGTCTGCCGCAGCGAATACTCGCGTAAAAGACGTCACACACTAAAAATATTTCCATAAATTTCAGCGAAAACACTAACAGAACTTCGTGCTTCTTTGAACCACATACTTTGCCAATTGCCAACATATCACATTGTTTGTTTGTCGAGAGGTTTTACGTTTTTTATTTTCTGTATTGCTTGTTGTCTTGCTAAAATCTTTCGCCTCTTCAAATAAGAAAACGGTCTTCTGGGATTGGATGTCTCTGCATGCTTTCCTTTCTCTAGGAGTAGATGAGATAGAGCTTCTTTAAACAATACTTTGTAGAATCACGTTTTCCTTGAAAGCAAAAAATATTTACTGACTATCCTCTTTTCTTTCCCAGAGTAGTTTTCCCAGAAAATCATCTTCGATTTATAATTTACAAGATAGCCAATGATTCTCCTTGCCTCTGAAGAGCTGCCATGGGGCCGCGTAGGACCGGATAATCCGCATTCGAGGCACTGCAGCGCCCTGGCATCTCACAATGCTCCATAATCCGCAAATTCGATTATTTATACCCGCCAATTTACTGGTGAAGCGGCGCATGATCATTTGTTATGCAACGTTCTATACAGTCGGTGCGCTTTTCGAGCAAATTTCTTAAAATAGAGAGAAAAGGGGTTATACGGGTCTCCGGCTCACCATATTGAGACCGGCGGAGATCGGGATAATTGTTACGCTATTAACTAAACGATTTAACATATCATTATTTTTGCGGCTTGTGTCTTTAATTGCAGTATTGACGAGTACATATTAAAAAAACCAAACTACCTTTCAAAAATATGTAATTTTAACAATTAGCTATTTCGGGACCGTTTTTTGAGTATTTCGCTAGATTTAAGAATTGCGCAAATCGGGCGAAGTCGCGAAAATTTATGAGTTAATATTTTAAAAAAAAATTATTTATTTGCACATTTTTTAGACAGGTCTGGCCTGTAATAAAGGATTGCCAAATAATCTCTATTTTGTCATTTATTCCTAAAACTCACAATTTAAAAAATCAATTAACATATTTTTAGGCAATTAGTTGCCTAGCATGTGATTTTCCTCATCTATATTGAGTTGCGCCTGATAAATATAAGGTGAAGACAAAAATTGTCGATTTCAAATTTATTTTTCTTTATAATATGTTTTATTTAATATTAATATATCCTATTTTGATATATACTATATCATCATTTTCGACCTTTACATTGCCAGTTAGGAAGTTTAAGCTTGCGCAGTTCTACTATTGCATTTACCTCTTGCCTTTATAGACAGCAATGTGTTCTCATTAAGGTAAGCTCATTCATCTGGGGCCACCAAGGTTAAAATCCTCAGAAAGGGCATGAGAAGTTTAGCTATGCTCGTTAAAATCCTGGTACTTTTATAGCCGATGCTGCAGAATTGAAAAAGTTTTCAGTGCCATTCGCTTTGCACAAACTCACATTTATACTGCTGAACCTGAGGAAAATTAAGCGCAGTTTTCCAGAGCTGCAACTTTTTGATTGGGGTGATTGGCAGAAAAAAACTTCTATTTTCAACATCTTTGTTTGGGTATGACTTAATATGATCGTGCATTTTATACATGCCGATCATTATAAGAGAAGCTCAGTTAATTAATTTAAAAAGGTGTTTGTTTACATGGAAGTTATCAGACCTTCTACTCATGCTTGTACTATATTGTCACGAATGACAAGTGATGAGGCAGTGACACCGCGAACTGAACGTTTCGTGCCCAGGGCCAAAGAAGGAAACAGCTGCGTCGCGGGCGAGTTTCAGCGAGAGCAGAGGGACTGTCAGGCGGAGCTCCCCTTTGTATTGCCGCAGCTGGCGTGGAAGGCTCCGGTTTGTGAACACTCTGCCCGAATTCAGGCAAGGTGGCCTACAGGAACATCATGTCAATGTCTCAAGAAGATAAGCGTAATGGCCCGTTACGCCCGCGGCACTTCGCCGAAAAATCGTCTCATCACGAACTAAAAGTGACGCAGACGCCATTGTGCTCATGGCTGCTCACTTTACGCGGTTTCAGCCGGAGACGTACTCACTCGCTGACGCCCGGTTGGATAAGAATACCTTCGAGGCGTTCTCCCGTAGGCCTGCAGCGCTCACACCACTCCCCGAGCTGGAAGCGGACAGGGTGACGAAGATTGCGGCTGGACAGGCCGTTACGGATTGGCATTGCCTGCGCTGCCACGTCAGTATACCCGTCACCCACAGCCATAAAGTACTGCTACGCAGTCGTCACTTTTCCATGGCCGCTGCGCTTAACGCGACTCGTCCTGCCGTCGCCTACGTCGACGCGCTACGGGTCGGCGATTCATTCGCAAGTGCCAAAGCCATCCAGTGATGGCTAAAGCGTACCTTCTGTACTTTCAGTGCAGCGTTGCTGTCGCCGCACAGCCAGGGAGCCAGCGTCGTCGATAACGTTGCCGAGGTTTGTTTTGCCGTTGATGGGCTGCCGTATTTCCACCGCCGGTGCCGTTGAGATTATCGTCCACAATTTCGGCAATCGAGGTACGCAGGAAGCCAGAGTTCATCCGCCGTCATCTGGCGCAGGTAACCGATGCCGATTATCAGAGAGGTGCCGGAACTTCAGAGCCGCTCCGGCCACGAATCTACGCCGCTGTCGGGGACAATGCCAGGCCCAACGAAGTTTACGCTTTTACGCAAGATTCGCGTTCCGGTTATGCCCGTCGCCGCAGGCTAATCTTCGAGTAGTTGCCCGTGCGCGGGCCACAAGGGTACAGAGACCCACGAGCTTTACGAAGCCCCGCGGTTTTCGAAATTCTTCGCAGCCTTTCCGTTTAGGGGCAGCGGTTCTTGCAAGCGGCAAACAAAATGTTGCAGGGCCACGGCCATAGTGAAAGGATCCAGCGCTACATGGCGCATCGCGATCGGGGGTGACGGGCAGGATAACGACGGGCGGGAGCGCTGCCGTAGTCTCTTTGAGCTTAAAAATCTGATCAGGCATTTGATGACGGCGAAGCATCAAGCCTTGCCTCTGCGAAAGGTCAGCGCATTGGGCTGGCGAGCGAGGTGAAGGGAACCATTAGCATGAAATGCAAAAACTTCACTCCACTGTGTCGTTACGGAATGACAAAGTGATGAGCGGTGACACCGAACGTTTAAAGGTGACCAAAAATAAAGAGATACCAGAGATAAGGGCAACACTGGCGAGTATCCACGTTGCAGGAGCCACGTGGGGTGGGAACAGCTGGCATGGAAGGCTGTATTTTACCTGAATTAAGGCGGCCTGAATTTACTAGCATCAACAGTGGTGCGCGGCCACCGAACCCGTCTTCAGTGGAAGAGCGCTAGCGCGATAAATCGTTGCTTCACGGGCGCTGCCAGTTGGTCTGCGCCTGCGGCAATATGCAATATCTTTATGTAGCCTATAGGCATTGTTTGTACCATGAGGAGTAGGCAGATTTTCTGTGGTTAGCGAATATCTAAGAAACATTCTGTCAATATACGTATTATGGAGATTCCTAGGAAACAGGTCCTTGCCAAAAATAATTATCAGGTTAATACGCAACGATCAAATGTGTTTGAACGACGATTTTAGGGAGTAGTTACGAATTCATATGATGCTACAGAAGTTACGGCATCCACGCCTTGCAAAAACGCGGATGGGAGATAAGCACGGCGTCAACGATCAAAACTAAAGAATAAAAATCACACCTGTGACTCAGGTGATGAACTCGGACACGTCGACCACGAAAAGATAGCACCGTAGTCTCGAAACAGCGTTTATACTGAGCCGACCGTTTTCCAAGCGACTTTAGGTACTCTTCTCGCAAAGTGCGAGAATGGAACAGCTACTGGCACATACCGACGTTGCTCGAGAATTCCTAATTCTCGAGATGAGTGACAAAGAAAATTTAAAAAATAATTTCACTGCTGCGTTCAATACTCAAAAGTTATTGATTCATTTACGCGCGTATTTTTTTGTATTGTGCAAACTATTTTTGATCCTGTGTAGAATTAATAGTATCTGAAATACAAAAATAAATAAATAAATATTTCGATGTTTAAAAAGTGATACCAAGAAACAATATTGAATTAAAGTGGAATAAACATTATGAACATTTAACACTTTTGTTTGTGTTTTTAAAATTTATTCCATTACCAAAGCATTAAAATAAATTTTAAACACAAACAAAAGTGTTAAATGTTCATAATGTTTATTCCACTTTAATTCCAATAATTGTTTCTTAATTTATCACTTTCAAGCATCGAAATATTTATTTATTTATTTTTGTATTTCAGATACTATTAATTCTACACAGGATCAAAATAAAAGTGGATTTGCAATACAAATAAAAAAAAAAAATACACGCGCTCAAAATGCACAGATCAATAACACGTATTGAACGCAGCGATGAAATGACCACACTAGGTACTGCTGTCATAAATCTCTGAAACAAGGGAACTAAACTTTCTCGAGTTCCAGCGGTCACGACATGTG
Source organism: Ixodes ricinus (assembly GCA_037355805.1). Classification (NCBI taxonomy): domain Eukaryota; kingdom Metazoa; phylum Arthropoda; class Arachnida; order Ixodida; family Ixodidae; genus Ixodes; species Ixodes ricinus. Next base: position 8,404 of record JAZHYW010000536.1, read on the forward strand.
CCAGTAGCTTGTTCCATTCTCGCACTTTTTGCGAAAAGAAAGAGTACCTAAAAGAGTCCTTGGAAAAACAGTCCTTGAAAACTTCAGTATAGAAATATATATTTCGAGACTGATTGATTTGTATGCTAAAATAAATGTTGGTACTCTATGCTAATCTTTTCGTGAATAAACGTGTCCAATTGAAGTTCATCACCTGAGTCACAGGGTGTGATTTTGTTCTTAGTTTTGATCGTTGACGGTATGCAGCACTATCTCCCATCCACGTTTTTGCAAAACGTGGAATGCCGTAACTAAAAATGGAATTGTAGCATCATATGAATCATTCGTAGCAGAATCATACTCCCTAAAATCGTCGTTCAGAAACTTTATTATGTTACATTTGATCGTACGTAATTAACCTGATAATTATTTTTAACGGAACCTGTGATAACGAATGTTTCCTAGGAATCTCCATAATACGTATATTGACAAAGAATGTTTCTTAGATATTCGCTAACCACAAGAAATCTCTACTCCTCATGGTTACCAAACAATGCCTATATAAATATAACAAACTACATAAAGATATTGCACATGGCCGCGGGCGCCGCAGACCAACTAGGCAGCGCGCCCGTGGCATAACGGTTATCGCGCTTGTCTTCCACGCAGAAGGCCAGGGTTCGATTCCTGGCCGCGCCTACACATTTTTGTTGACGCTGTGATGTGATGTTCTAGTAAATTCGAGAGCCGCCTTGCTAATTCGAGGTTAGAATGTTCTACGAACCGAACCTTCTACGCCGAATGTTCCGGAAGCCCACGCGTGTACAAAGGGGCTCCGCCTGGCACGCCGAGTCAGTTTCGCCTCAGCGTTCGATCCTGCTGCTTCGCCGCCTTCGACGCCCGCGACGCTCTGCTGTTATCTTCTGTTTCCTTTTATTTTTGGGCACAAGTTCGCCCCATTAAACGTTTAGTTTACTTCAGTTATTCGCCGCCTCATCACTTGTCATTCGTGACATTTTGGTGGAGGTGCGGGGTAGCGTTCTATGCCCGTGGACCGTACCCCTCCGAAAACACGCCGGCCAAGTGACGTGCTCAGCCCCGGGAGGTTACCCTTCGCAGAAGACCAGACCAAGGCCCGGTCAAGTCGCCGTAACCAAGGCCTACCGCCGGAACTCGGACCCCTGCCGCAGAAATCAAAGAAGAAGACCGCGACGATGACCGCTCCACCCGTCGTTGTCCTGCCCGTCGCCCCCGATCGCCGACGCCTTTCCATGGCGAAATCTATGAAGACGTCGAGGACTGGATCCGTCACTATGAGCGCGTGGCCCGCCACAACGGATGGAACGCCGAGCAACGCCTCCAAAACCTCTACTTCTCGCTGGAAGGCACCGCGAGGCACTGGTTCGAAAACCACGAGGCCTCGCTCACTTCGTGGGATATCTGCGCCACCGAGTTGAAGCGAACCTTCTCGAACCAACACCGGCGAGAGAATGCGGAGGACCTGCTCCAGACGCGGACACAAGCCCCCGACGAAAGCGTGACAAGCTACGTTGAAGACGTTCTACGACTGTGTACACGCGCCGACCCGCAAGCCACCGAGGAGAAGAAGTTGCGCTTCCTCATGAGGGGCGTCAAAAGCGAAATCTTCGGTGGCCTTGTCCGCAGCCCCCGACAACGGTAGACGGCTTCGTGGCCGAGGCGACCAACATCGAGCGCGCGCTGTCGGCCAGAGCTGTGCACTATCAGCGACTCGCCGGTGTGTCAACGGCTCCGGCTGTCTCGCCACCTCGCTCCGATGCCGATGGTGTCGGCATCGAACACCTGCGGCAGATCATCCGCGACGTCGTCCGGGATGAGCTCGCGAAGCTACTGCCGGCTCCCAACCACCCGGCTTCGCTCTCGATTGCCGAGGTGGTTCGAGAAGAAGTACAGCGAGCTCTCCAGCCGGACACTCCCATCATCGTTCCAGCTCCCGAAGAACCGGCGCTGAGCTACGCCGCAGTGGCCCGACGACCGCCGCCAACTGCTCAACATTACCCGGTGGCGCCACGACGAGACCCACCGACGCAGGCGTACCCCCGACGCAACGACGAAGTACGTCAGTACGACCGCCGAGAACAGCCGGCGCCAAGGAAAACCGACGTGTGGAGGACAGCGGATCGACGACCCATCTGCTACCACTGCGGGGAGGCCGACCATATCTACCGCCGTTGTCCCTACCGGCAAATGGGCCTGCGTGGGTTCCACCCGAACGACCCACGCCCGAGGTACGGCGAACGCCCTCGCGACATCGAGGAGTACCTCCGACGCTCGCCCTCCCCAGTTTCGTCTCTCCGCCGTGAAGCCCGCTCTCCATCGCCACGACGTTCAGCGTCCCCAGCGCCACGACCCCGCCGAGAGAGCCTGTCTCCCCTGCGTCGTCGGGAAAACTAGGCGCGGCAACGCCGGGAGGTGGTGTTGCCGAAGACGAACGATGCCAAGATCCTCCAAGACCGTCGGAGTCCTCCCACTCTAACGCCGCAACGCCCCGACACGACGTTTCTGCAACGGTGTCGAATAATCTCAACGTTATCATCGACGGCCACGACGCGACGGCACTCGTCGACACCGGAGCAGACTACTCCGTTTTGAGTGGGAGACTCTCTCGTCGCCTTCGGAAAGTTACGACGTCGTGGGACGGACCGCAGATACGAACCGCCGGCGGACATCTCATCACGCCTGTCGGCAGGTGCACTGCTCGCGTTGAGATCCACGGTGAAACCTGCCCTGTCAAGTTCGTTATTCTGCAAGACTGTTCGAGGGACGTCATTCTCGGAATGGACTTCTTGTGTGAATACGGCGCCATCATCGACCTTGCTGAGAACAAGCTGACGCTTCGGAAACCTGTTCCATCGGCGGAAGATCCCAAAGCGACGTTAGCTGCGGTGCGAGTCCTTACCAACCACGTAAACCTGCCGCCGCTGTCGAGTGTATTTGTGCCCGTCGGGACCGAAGAAGCCACCTGCGGGGTAGCACTGTTGGAAGGAAGCGTTCAACTTCTCCTTGGACGAGGGATTGGCATTGCAAGAGGCGTAACCGAGCTCCAGGACGGGCGTACCGTAGCCCTTGTCACCAACTTCCGGCAAGAGTCGCAGCACCTTACAAAGGGTACGGCTGTGGGATACGTCGAGGAAATTCAGGACTCAGCCGCGATCGCCGCGATCTCAGAAGACGCCTCTCCGACGCAGCACAAGGGAACCACGCCGTCAGAGCTCGACATCGTTGCCACGGATTACCTTACCTGGTACGCCGGAGACGAAAGCTCTTCCGTCGTGAACAGCGGTGGAAGTCGCCAAGTTTTTCGTAGAGTCTATTCTCCTTCGACATGGCACCCCCGAAGTCTTGATAACCGACCGAGGGTCATCGTTCTTGGCCCAGCTCACGCAGGTGATCCTTCGGCTCGGCCACACCAGCCATCGTCGGACCACCGCCTACCATCCGCAGACCAACGGCCTTACGGAGCGGCTCAACAAGACGATCGCCGACATGATCTCCATGTACGTCGACGTAGGGCACAAGACGTGGGACGAGGTATTACCTTACATCACGTTCGCCTACAACACTGCAGCTCAAGAAACCACCGGGTTTACGCCATTCGAGCTGGTGCATGGAAGAAAAGTGACGACCATGCTGGACGCGATGCTGCCCCATGAGCCTGTGGATGACGGATGCGACGATGCCCATGCGGTCAGTCAAGGAGCAGAAGAAGCACGCAAACTAGCCCGCCTTCGAATCCATGATCAACAGCGTGTCGACGCTCGCCGGTACAATCTTCGTCGCCGCGCCGTCCACTTCCAGCTCGGAGACAGAGTGTGGGTGTGGACGCCGATTCGTCGTCGCGGTCTCAGCGAGAAACTGCTGAAGCGCTACTTTGGGCCTTACAAGGTCATCCGACGCCTCGGAGATCCGAACTACGAAGTTCTTCCCGACGGAACACGACCATCAACCAGGCGTCAGCCGCGACCCGAGGTGGTGCACGTCGTCCGGCTGAAGCCGTATTACGAACGATAGCACTATCCACCGTCGTCGACAAGTGAACTGTGAACTGTGAGATCGTGGCTCGCGAGTCTGCTGTCCTTTAGTTGTGGATTTTTTTTCGTGTTGTGCTGCATTGGGACGATGCACTTTTTTAAAGCGGGGAATAATGCCGCGGGCGCAGCTGACCAAGTAGGCAGCGCGCCCGTGTCATAACGGTTATTGCGCTTATCTTCCACGCAGAAGGCCAGGGTTCGATTCCTGGCCGCGCCTACACATTTTTGTTGACGCTGTAATGTGATGTTCTAGTAAATTCGAGAGCCGCCTTGCTAATTCGAGGTTAGAATGTTCTACAAACCGAACCTTCCACGCCGAATATTCCCGAAGCCCACGTGTGTACAAAAGAGGGCTCCGCCTGGCAAGGCGGGTCAGTTTTTCGCCCCAGCGTTCGACTCTGCTCTTTCGCCGACTTCGACGCCCGCGACGCTCTACTGTTATCTTTTGTTTCCTTCTTTATTTTTGGGCACAAGTTCGCCCGATTAAACGTTCAGTTCACTCAGTTATTCACCACCTCATCACTTGTCATTCGTGACAATATAGTACAAAGCATGGTAGAAGGTCCTGATAACTTCCATAGCTAAACAATACCTTTTTAAATTGAATATGAATTAACTAATCCAGAAAGCTTCTCTTATAATGATCGACGCTTCTTAAGAATACACGATCATATTATTAAGTCACCACCCAAAAACATAAAGATGTTGAAAATAAAGTTTGACTTTTTTCTGCCATAATCTCACCCCCAATCAAAAGTTGCAGCGTCTGAATTGAAAACTTGCGCTTAGTTTTCAGAAATTCAACGTATAAATAGTGTCATCAAGGGACTCACGTTGCAAAGACTTAGTGGGCACCTGAAACTTTCAATTCTGCCAACTCGGCCCTAAAATAAAAGTACCAGGATTTTAACGAGCATAGTAAACTTCTCATGTCCTTTCTGAGATTTTAACCTTGGTGGCCTCGATGGATGAGTTTACCTTATTGGGAACACATTTGCTGATCATTATAAAGAAAAGGCAAGAGGTAAATGCAATAATTGTAGAACTGCGCAAGCTTTAAGCTTTCCTGGCCACCCATACATTTTGTGTAAAGGGGTCAGAAGTGACAGAATGATATGGTATATATCAAAATAGGATATATTAATATTAAATAAAACATATTATAAAGAAAAATAGGGGTTGAGAGTCGACAATTTTTGTCTTCACCTTATATTTATCAGGCGCGGCTCAATATAGATGAGGGGAAAATCCTTATGCTAGGCTGACTAATTCACTAAAAATATGTTAATTGATTTTTTTTAAGTATTGGTTTTAGGGGTCATGTTGAAAATGGGGGATTGACGGCAATCGCTATTACAGACCAGACCTGTCTAAAAAATAATGCAAATAAATAATTTTTTTTTAAAATATTAACTCATAAATTTTCGCGACTTTACGCCCGATTTGCGCAATTCTTAAATCTAGCAAAAATACTCAAAAAACGGTCAAATAATAATTGTTAAAAAAATTATATTTTTTGAAAGATTGGTTTGGTTTTTTATAATATGTGCCGTCAATGCTGCAATTAGAACACAAGCCGTAAAAAATAATGATATGTTAAATCATAGATTTTAGTTAAATAGCCAGCGTACCGTGACGGTTATCCCCTTATCTAATGTCCGCCGAGTCTCAGAAATACATGGTGCAAACAGAACCCGTATAACCCCTTTTCTCTCTATTTTTAAGAAAATTTGCTCGAAGGAAAAGCACGCAGACTGTATAGAACGTTGCATAACCGCGAGCTGCCAAATGATCATACGCCGACTTCTGCAGTAAAGTGGCGGGTGCGCATAAAAATTAATCGGAGTTTGCGGATTATGGAGCGATTGTGGATGCCAGGGCTGCGGATGCGCATCAGATGCGGATATCCGCAGTTCCGGTCCTACACTTTTGCCGAAGCGGCCCATAAACATGTGCGAACGCAGAGACTAGAGAGAATAAGTCAGTGGCAGTAATAAGTGCATCATCGAATGATTTTCTGGGAGAAAATTACTCTGGAAAGAAAAAAGAGGATAGTCAGTAGGAAAATTATTTCTTACTCCAAAAAAAACGTGATTCTCACAAAATATTGTTTAAGAAAGTTCTATCTCATCAAAACTGCTTTCCCTAGAAAAAAAGGAAGGCATGCAGGGGCATCAATCGTCCCGGAAGACCGTTTTCTTGTTTGGCAGTGAAAGAGGGCGAAAACATTCTCTTAGCAAAGACAACCGAGAACGTACATGCTATTAAAAACGTAGAAGCTTCTTCGACAAACAAATATGGCGTGTGTGTGCGTGTTTTTTCTTTGACAGTTGGCAAAGTATGTGGTTCAAAGCACGAAGTTCTCTGTTAGTGTTTAAAACTGAAACCCATGGAAATATTGCATTATTGAATATTATGATAGTTTCCTAGTGGTGTAATCGCGTCTTACCACAAATATACGCGAGTATTTCGCTGCGGCAAGTGACCGCCTTTACCCTCCCACTTTTTTATTGTTTTACCTGAATAAAAGGACACAGTGTTATTTGTCTGTCCTTCATTAATTTTAATGGATAGAAGAAACGCGTATTTTTACAGTGGATGTAACAAAGCAAATACGCAAAGGAGAAATATTATTATTTTGTTTCTTTGGAGCGACTCTCCTGGGCAGGGTGTCGCAGACTCGCAGGATGATCTCATAACTTCAATAATCTTTCCAGAGACGCAAAGTGTCTCGGGAAGAACGATTGCTTATCATATAAACACGATAAAACAAAATACGACAAAATTACTTTCACTGTGTTCTGCTTCGAAACGTTCCTTGTACAAAGATAAGCAAACGGCTTATAATGCAATATCGAGATGCGTCTGCGAAAAATTGTTTAACTACCTTTATCGCGATGAACCTGACCTCGTAAAAAGAAGGAACTAAACCCGCGCCACGCGTACACGGAGCGGTAGTACACACTCCTTCACATTCGCAACCAGGCTATGAAGCTATCACTCAAAACCGATTTTGAAGTGATGTGCCGCAGTCGCGGTGACGTCAATCATTGCGTCGTAAACCGTTCATAAAACCCGATCTTGAGGCACTCGTAGTGTCAGATGAGGTGGGGCCTCGCAAGCGACCACCACCCACAGAAGAGGAGTTCCCGGAGAGGAAACGGCGTCGTGCAGCCACCGAGCCTCGCCGATGCGTAAGGAAGGCGGAGGATAGGAACGCAGTGTTGACAAAACGACATGGCAGTGTCATTGGCCACGTGGCGGGGAGTCGACGTACACGCGTCCAAATACTTACATTGCACAGACCGTTAGTCTCAATACTACCAATCAACCATGAAAACTAAACCAGCATCGACAGCATGGACGAATAAAGTGTTTACTCAAATATTGCGTCGTCGTATTCATAGTGAGCTGCGTCGTGAGTTGCAATGTGACTATGTGGCATCGTAATGAAATCTGGCCTCTTGTTGTAGGTGACGTCGTGAGTCTTCATACACGGTGCTATCGCCTATCGTAGAATACCAGTATTGTGGTTTATGCAACGCAGTTTTCATTCACGCTTGACTTTATAATACAACATGAATGCGCGGATTGCGGGTTCGGATTGGCTCCAAAGTTGACGGATACGGATCCGATGCGGATGCAAACATTTGAAGAACTTTGCGCATGCTGTTAAGGTGCTGCTACAAGGTCTGCGGATGCGGATGGGATCCGGATGATCGAACTGTTATCCGTGCATGCTCTAAAGATAAATGTTAAATGTCATTCACATATAGCCGCACTAAATGGAGATGAAAAGAATATATCGACATCAAACCTTTACAGAATAGTACTGCGAAAAATAAGTAAAATTTCAAATGAAAATGTTGAGCAGTTTGATTTAGCAGTATCATAAACGACGGCTTAACCGCGTCATGCCATACGAACACATGGCATCGAGGAAGGAAAGACGCTAAGAAATTACACGCGTTTAAAGATTTTAAAGCTTAGTAATACAAATTAAAACCAGGGTAAGGACCACGTGACCACGTCATTGTGAGTTGTACTGTGTTTCACCTCAATTCCAGACGCCGGCGACGCTACGTGCTGATCGGACCAATCAGACAACGAGATACGCTCATCATCACGGTGTTCGTCATGTTTCTACATTTGTTCTTTCATCGATGAAGAATTCATAGACAAAAATACCTAGTGACTTGCGTTTTTTACGCTGTTTGATTAGTCCCATTACCTCGAAATGTTGGCTGCGTCTGGACTTGAACTGAAACGAACTATATCTGGTTGTTTCTAGGATTTGCTCGCAGCGTTGAGCTTACACCGTCCGGTATACTTTACGAAAGCGAAGCGAAGCCGAGACCGGCAAGGTCGACGGGACCCTGATGGGTGGGCGGCGGACCACAACGACCACGAGCGAACGAGTCGAGCCACCTGACAGCTGAGTAATTTCAGAAAACGAGAGTGTGCCACGTCTCACGTCACCGAGACCCGGATGGGGCTTTGCAGTATAAATGTCTGCATACATCTTTATTTTTATCTTTTTGTCGAGGGTTCCTTCACCGGAATTTCGCTCATAGATTAAGTCCCTGAATTCCGCAGTAACGTGAATTGATGGGCAGCTCTTTTAGAGTTGCGAGAGCCACCAAGCGGCGCCAAGAGTAAATGGGGGCCCCTGGTCGTAGCAGTGACTGGCCATCATCAAAGTGGCATGCAGGGTACTTTGCAGACTTTAAAACTAATGACATTAAAAAGAGAGCGTCAGGTGGTTGTTTCCTTCTAAGTGAAATAAAGTTGGGTCAAGTTGGTCGCGATACATTATAAAAATATTCCAGTGACTGTCGTACGTACATGGTTGCGGTAATAAGAAGGAATATAGAGATGCATTGTTATTTTTGGGAAAGCCACTTTGTCAAGCCAGTTTTGCGCGAACTGCGCGGCTACAATTGCCATCGAAATTCATATTTATTTGAAAACGTTGAAGCCCAAAGTTTTAATTCTTCCTAAATTTCTATTGCTGTAAAACATATTTATCTAATTAAACAAGGAATGGCAATATATACTTTAGTTAGCAATATACTCCATTAAACACGCTTAAATGCAGCATGACCCGAAAGAATAGTATTCATTGACTTTATAGTTGCCGATACAGCAACAAGAAAGGAAGAAGACGCAAGGTCTTCCGTCAATCGTCCGGCTGCCGCGGTGTCTGGTTGTGATGGGTAGTACTGTAGCAACTGTACAACCCACCAGTGCCTTTTTTCCTACGCACGACCATCAACAATGCGAGGTGATTGAGGCGCCTAGAAATTAAGACGAGGAAGAGGTGAGTGGCAAAAGAGGTAGCTTGAAGAAGCCATGGATTTGACGTTATGCCTTCCCGTAGTATTTCTAAACTCCTTTCATAGCGTGGTGTCATGCTCACTATATCGTGTGCTCTGGTGTTTTATCTCACGTTATGTGCAGCCCGATGCGGGCAATTTAAGGGAACAATAAATTAAAGTAAATTAAATTACATATAGAGTTTTACTGCTGATTGTTATGCAGAACAATTAATCAGAACTAAAACAATACAATGTCTTATTGTTCGAGAAATCTTACTGTTGATATAAGTTTTCAGCAGCGATGCGGCTATCGACACTAACATGAAAAACAGCACTAAGCTGCAAAACACGTATCGAAGGGCCACTGTGTCCACTGTTATTACCTTGGTCAAGGCGGATGTCTAAAAATCAATAAATAAATAGATTCAGTCAGACCCTTTTCTGCTAGTATCATATATGCTTTTATTACAATATTTATATTATCAATGAAATAAAACCGTACGATATTTTGGCTTCACGGTACTTGTTTCCACAGCCGTGTATAAAGAGAGTCCGGTCAATGGGAGGCGCGGGCATAGCCAGGGCGTGCACTAAACGTAGAAAGAGAGAGAAAACGAACTTGACATGCTCTCTTGGTCAGAGGCCGAAATGAATTCCCTAGTGGTGGTAGCGAGGAACAGTTTTAATCATAGGTATATGTTGGTATATGGTTTTAATAAGCGCATAAGAGTGAAATGCAGTTACCCTTCATGGTTGAAAATAGGGTGTAATGTTTCGATCATGATCACGCAGAAAGATGTAAGAAACGAACGTGCCGGTCAACTCTGTCTTGTTCGGAGAGAGAGTGACCGCTCGAACGGCAGATTCCTGGCACTCGGAGCTTGGCGTACGGATTATGTCGATCGTTCCGCTTGTCGCACTCTTCCACCACGATTTTGGATGACCGTGATTGAAACATCACGTGCACCATATTTGCAGTCACCAAGAGTTACTCCGACGCACTCATTAAGTTTGTTTCTAGCGACCACCGCCAGGGTATCATTGCCGGCTTCTGGTTGGCAACATTCGAATTTGTGGAGACGCCCTGGAACACGCCCAACTTGCTTTCGGCCAATAGTGCCTTCTCATTTGCCTCCTACACTTTCCAACAAACTGCCAAACTCTCTACATATATGGCTCTGCTTGTTTCTACCGTAAAAAATACATTTTTACGTTCTGTGCAATGAGTAGGCTCGGTTAAGCACGAACGCGCAATCGGGAAATTAGGAAGCTGTGTTTGTTTTGGCTAGCGCTTTCTCAAGACGAACATTTTTCAGGCTACATTCTCGCGCCTGTATTTTTGACGATACTGCTCACGAGTTTTGATACTCTATAATCACGTATTCACGCCATTCATAAGGCAGAATTATTTTCCCGTAAGTGGAAGGGAATGCACTCAGGAATTAGGCAAGTACTGAAAGGGCTATATCATACGCTTCACCTTTTCACCCACGCAAGCTTCAGTCATTAGGCGGAGGTCTTGCCTGTCAAATCATGGAATGGCTTCAACACTCTGTAACCCTGCATTTGTAAACCAATCGCGAAAGTCCCTTGGAGGCTATAAAGGAAAAGTGCAATCAGGTTAAGTTGGGATCTCCATAGCTGCGACCCGTAATTACCGCCTGAGTGAATTTCATCACTGACCGCGTCAATTTATCGAGTACACTTAAGTAGATTGCTGCATAGGAGGCTCTTGTACATAAATATTCGTTTTTTGCACACATCATTGTAAATCGCATTAAAGGGCAACTCCGCTCAATTCCGAAGATTTCGGGATAATGAGTGATTTCGAATCAAAAAGCCCTAGTAAAAGACACTACGTCGTTTGCTTCGCGAAAAATGGGATATATATTTTTAAATCTAATTTTAAACACGAGCGGAAATCGAAACCGAAACTTCGGCTCCGTCCGGCAACATTGGCCTCGGGCCGCCAAGTACATGGCCATCACGTGGTACGAGATGTCACGTGATCCTCGGCCCAACGACGGGCGGGATGGGGGCGGGCGTGTGGCAGGCGCGAGTGTCGTCTGCTCTGCACCGCACTCTTCGCCACGTTTTGGTGTCTACGGCATTCGACGACGTCTGCACAACTGCGGCATAAGTCTGCGCACGTGGTGTCCATAGTGTGGACGAAACTCCGAGAGACAATAATCACAAACGGTGAGACGACGACAGTGGTTGTGACGCGAAAGACGGCGGTAACGGCGGGACCACGGCGGGCGGCCAATCTGCTCCCAAGAAGCGCGCTGCGCAGGCGCGTACGCCAATCACGTGGACACCGCTGAGCGCAGAGAGGCAACGTTGCTGACGTCATGCGCTACGCTCGATCGGAGAAGTGAAAACAAGCAAAAGGGGGCCATGAAGATGACGTTTAGCTCAATGTTGGCTCCGCCCATGCCGTAGCCTTGACTGCGCTGTTGGTTGCGCCTGAATTCGCCCGCTCGAGTCAGCCGATTTCGGCAACTTGGCGAGTTGCAAAGTTTGCCGGACCGTTTAAGAAACATTTAGACAGAACTGCGTCGTAATATTTGACGTGTGGTCTTCCTAGGCGATACTGAAGAGGACTGCATTGTTTTTTCAAAACCAAAAATGAAGCGGAGTTGCCCTTTAAGTATGGATCTATCATGAAATAGAAGGCATATGCCAACAAAACGTGAAACTATAAACGAGTTTGTTTCCCTTCTTAAGTAATAGTGACATCTAGTCAACTTATCAACTTCAAAAACTTTACCGCTAAAAATTGTTGCCAAAGATGCGTGCGGCCGAAAACCTTTGCTTATGGTTGCTTAAATCATGCTAGTTAGGTTTTCCAGCGATTCTGAAGGCACCGGATTAAACAAATTTAGATTACATTTGCCACAACTTAGCACGTCTGCTACCACAAACAAATTCATAGGCATTTATGTTGATTTTATATACTTTAAAAAAAGCGCTGGCGAAGCAAAATGTGATCAAAGTCAACACCTCCTAGATAACAAAGCCGTAGTGCTGACAGAGATATCGTCATCATCAAAGGCCAACGCTGGTCACAGATTGGATACGACGATTCCATCAATGTTCGGCTCCAACTTGACTCAATGTCGAGCAGTGGAGCAGCACTCGTTTCCAAACTGTGTCTAGCGTTGGCCTTTGCTGGTTTCGCAAAAATGTCAGCACTATGGCCTTGTCTTCCAGGTGTTGTTGTCGAAGTACACTGATGAGGGTCCTTTCCCTTTATAGCTACAATAGTTGTAAAAGCAGCATATGCATTAGTCTCATCTACCCAGACCGAATGAACAAAACAAATTAAACGAAAATAAATAAGAATTCCATATGTGAGTGTACGAGCGTTTAAGAATGGAAAAGTATGCTTGGTGGATTATTAAGTTTCTTTTCTTTTTGCTCTTACAGATATGGAGAGTGGATCTGTAGTTTACGGAAATCGGTTTTTGAATTCAGGATTTATATACTTTAACTCTTGCGAACCGTAGTATTAGGCCAGCTTTTCCTAGAAGACCTTTTCTTAATGCCGTGAATTATATGGTCTGGTTTTTGTTCGGGTGCTGTTCAAGGAGCAGCGATTCACAGTTGTTAAAAGCAGTTTGTATAAAAAATGTATTTGAGACATCTGTTAGCAGAATAATTTACCTTGTCTGTGACTTATTTTCAACGTCTTTTATATTAAAAAAGCAACACACCAAGAGTGAATCATGTTAGATAAGGCAGTAAGCATTTAGCTTCAGCTGTCTGTGAACCGTTTTTACGGTATACGATAGATGATGAATATGTAACTTTAATTAGTTCTAGCACCGTGCCTCTTGTTGTATATTTTGCATTTTCATTAATATATATTCTACTTGAGAGAGTGGAACATCTTGTTCAAGTTAAAATGAATCCGACTGTGAACACTTTATGCTGAACATGGGTTGTACTATCTATTGCGTGTAATAAATATTTAGGTCCATCTATTCTTTAAAACCTTTTTAGGTTTCCATAATTCAAAAACACCGTTTAGAATTCGGTTTTATATTATCAAAAACAGGTTGTCTTGTATTTAAATCACCACTAAAGTTGGCAGATATTGCTGACACCCTTACAGGTCAGTAATAATTATATTTGTTTTTCTAAACAATGTGCGAATTTACTTCCACTTTTTCAATTCAATTTAAAAGCACGCCTCCCAGAAAGGCGTGCATTTTCTCCAATTGCAGGGGAGCATATTTTATAAAGCGCATTCAATGGACACAATATATGCATACATTTTCGTAGAGTGTTTTTTTTGTTGCAAAAAGCGAGTTTTCATTATGTTCCATTCGCACAATTATATTTGTTCTCGATTGATTAGGATCCTTTACTTATAGCTGGCGCTAGTGACTCCGCATGAATACCTTCTGTTCGGTATAATACCATGCAACGGCAATTTCTTTTTGTAGTGTGAATAGTGTGTAAATAAATTTAGGTGTAATTTTTCCAAATATTGAAATAGAAATATTTCTAAAAGAAGAGATAATTTTTCTAACGCAAACATGGTCGCGGAAGAATTTGCTGATATAAAGAGTACAAATAATGTTAATAACGCTTTTTTGTAGCATGTAATCAGTCGATCACTATATCAAGCAATATATCGATCATGCATATTGCATAATTAGGTACACAATTATTGTTTTAATTCTTTATTATTATGATTAATATTTTATTACTGTCTCAAAAAATAATTAATTGAGTACTTTTAATTCCAGCTGCAATACTCAATCTAAGGGTGGCGAGAGAAAAGCCGCGTTAGCCACAGCTGATAGGCCTAAAGTTTGACATTCGTATTTATAAAGCGTAATGCCGGTGTGCTTTGAGGCGAGGCGATACTAGTTTACTCTGTAGATGAGAAATTAAGTAAGTGCAGTACGGCGTGCATCACGCAGTAGTGATACCCGAAAGCACACCGATACGATGTTCATCCAAATCTAAACGGGCACTCAATAGGCCTCGTCGCCCCCAACAAGACAGCAGTGAAGTGTGGTCCAGAAATAGAAAGAAAAATATGAAAAAAAAACGAATATTTTTCGCAACGTTTTGAATAGATGGAACAATTGTTTTTCACACAGCTATATTACCACGTGCATTATCGAGCAGATACACTTATCTGTTCAAATCTAGGTTCTAGAAGTATTCGTGTATACTCTTACCTTAAGAGTAAAAGAGAAGGAGGCCAGATGATCTTGCCTAGTCATTCTCGCCCTAGCTCTTTCCCTGAAACATTCTAGGTCCATCGAATGTTCGAGATGACGAGAATAGTAGATAAAGAGCCGAGCGCCGTATTGCCGATTTATTCACTGATTCTTTCTCGTGATAGCCAACTGTATGACGACGACGCACCGTCGCTTGCCGCTGCCGCCGTCGACGCTCGCTGCTGCTTTCTCGACGTATGTTAATTTTGTTTTTGTTTGTGCACAAGTCGACCCCCATTAAATCTTTAGTTCATTCCGTTTTCTTCTGCCTCATCGTCTGTCATTCATGAAATTTCTGGTGAAGGTATGGGGTGAAGAATGACATTTTGGAGGCCTCATCGCGCGTCCCGCCGACTATCGTTGAAGTCTTCGTCAGTGATGCAACTAACATCGAGCGCGCCCTCCAAGTGGGCTCCTCTCACTACCAACAACTTCCTGCCGTCGCTGCCCTCTCGCCCTCCAGCTGAAACACCCCCGACATTTTTTGAGATTATCCGGGACGTCGTCCGGGAGGAACTAAAGAAACTCCTACCTGCTGCCGCAAGCCCAGCTTCGTCCTCAATCACCCAGGTTGTCAAGGAAGAAGTTCAGCAGGCGCTCCTGGGAGAAATTATCGACAACGCCGCTCCGGAACCACCCACCCTGACCTACGTAGCCGTAGCTCGTCACCCGTCTCCAGGAAGTACTCGGTGGCACCGCGACGAGAGGCCCTTTGCCACATTACACTGCCCACCAGGAGCAACGTGGGCCTCGAAATACCGACGTGTAGAGAGCTGCTGACCGGCACCCAATATGCTTCCGCTGTGGTGAGGCTGGCCATGTCTATCGCCGCTGCCACTACAGCCAGCTTGGGCTCGGAGGTTTTCAGCCCAGCGATCCACGCTTAAGGTACGGCGAGCGACCTCGGGACATCGACGAATAGCTCCACCGGTCACCATCTCCGGTACCGTTTCCCCGTCGTGGTACCAGTTCGCCTTCACACCACCGCCTAGCATCGCCTCTACGCAGATTTCGCCGTAAGAGCCTGTCCCTCCTGTCTCGTCATAAAAACTAAGAGCGGCAACCCATGGAGGCGCAGTGGCCGTACGCCGACGAGGTAAAGAGCCACCAAGAACGCCAGAGAGCTCATAATCTTGAGACGCATCCAAAAGATGCTTCCGCAGCATCGGGCAAACACCTTAACGTAGTTTTCGATGGCCACGAAGCGTCGGCACTCGTGGACACCGGAGCGGACTACACCGTTTTGAGTGGCAGACTCTCTCCACGCCTCTAAAACGTGGCGGCGCCATGGGACGGACCCCAAATACGACCCGCCGGAGGGCACCTTATTGCACCAGTCGGGAGGTGCACCGTTCGCGTCGAGATTCAAGGCAAGAGCTGTCCGGCGAAATTCGTCGTTCTGCAGGACTGCGCGAAGGACGTTATTCTCGGGATGGACTTAGGCGCTTTCATGGACTTAGGAGAGAACAAGTTGGACGCTCCAAAACCTATCCCAACGCCGAAGTACTCCAATGTAACGGCAGCTGCGGTTTGAGTCCTTACCGACCACGTGAAACTGCCACCGCTTTCGAACGTTTTTTGTACCTATAGGGACCGATGCAGTCACGTGCGGGAAAGCTCTCTAAAAGGCAGCGTTCAGCTGCTCCTAAGATGAGGAATAGGCGTCGCACGAGGCATTGCGGACTTCCAAGAAGGACGTGCAACTGTTCTCATGAAGAACCTTCGAAAGGAGTTGCAGCCCCTAACGAAGGGTACTGCCGTGGGATACGTCGATCAACTTCAAGCGTCAGCCGCCATTATTGCAATTTCCGAGGAATCCTCGCCGTCACAGTCCAACAGCACGCCGCTTTCGCAGCTCGACGTCGACCCCGAGCTGTCCGCTCCAGAATGGCGACGGCCAGATGAATTTCTCTGAGTTCAGCGAGTGCTTTGCGACTTCCTTTAGGGTGCGAAAAACACCGGTAGAAAAGCAGAGTATCGTTACTAACGAGGGCGCACTGCCTATTCACCAGTCGCCGTATCGGGTCTCTTTTAAAGACAGCGGGTTATACATGAAGAGGACATGAAAATGGTTAACGACGACATTATCCAACCTTCAAGTAGTCCATGGGCGTCCCCAGTTGTCCTTGTGAAAAAGAAAGACGGAGCCCTGAGGTTTTGCGTGCACTACCGTCGACTAAATGCCGTGACGAAGAAAGATGTGTACCCGCTTCCCCGAATCGACAACACCCTATATCGGCTGCACCACGCCCGACATCTTTCGTCAATGAACTTGAGAAGCGGCTACTGGAAGATTGAAATCGACGAATGAGATCGCGAGAAGACAGCCTTCGTTACGACGGATGGACTTTATGAATTTAAAGTAATGCCTTTTGGACTATCTACAGCACCGCCAACATTTCAGCGTGTTATGGACACCGTGTTGGCTGGCCTTAAATGGCAAAGCTGTCTCGTCTACCTCAACAACATCGTCCATGGTATTTTCAAGAGACTTTGACGAACAATTGAGTGAACTTCGGGACGTGCTTCAAGCGATCATGACCACCGGACTCGCATTAAAGCCGACGAAGTGCCGCTTTGCCCATGGTAAACCGAAGTTTCTATGTCATGTTGTGAGTAAAGAATGTGTATTGCCAGACAGTGCAAAGACGTCCGTCGTAGTCGAGTTTCCACGAGAACGGACCAGAAGGCCGTCCGAAGATTTCTTGGGTTTTTGCACCTACTACAAACGCTTCGTTCAGGACTTCGCCAAACCCTCCACGCCGCTGACATACCTTACGAAAAGCGCCGTGAAGTTCGAGTGGACTCAAGAACGACAGCGGGCCTTCGACGAGCTCAAACGAAGAATCCAGACGCCTCAGATTCTCGGCCATTTCCTCCAGTTTGCAGCCACCGAAATTAACACAGACGCTGATAATACAGAACTTTGCGCGGTGCTTATCCAATTGAGGGACGGCACAGAAAGAGTAACTGTCTGCGCCAGTCGGACGCTCTCCCAGGCAGAGAGAAATTACTCAAGGACAGAGAAGGAATGCATTGCCGTCGTCTGGGCGATTGGCAAGTTCCGCCCTTACCTGTACGGAAGCCCATTTCGAATGGTCCCATAATACCACTAGCTTTGTTGGCTCGCAAACCTGAAGGATCCCTCAGGCCGTCTCGTGCGGTGGAGTCTTCGACTTCAAGAATTCGCCATGAGTGTGGTCTACAAGTCCGGCCGCAAACACAGCGACGCCGACTGTTGGTCAAGGGCACCCGTCGAGTTGGCCTCTGAACGCTCCGACGACAGTGACGACGACGATGTTTTTATCGGCGCGGTGACCGTGAACAACATAGCAGCACATCAACAAGACGATCCTAAGCTGCGTCCACTCATCGAGCATTTTGAGAGACGAAGGAGTGCAGTTCCACATGTCTTCGCACTAGCCCTAAAAACCTTCGCTGTTCGAGAAGGCGTGATCTACAAAGAAAACATCGGCGGCACCGACTCGACGTGGCTGCTGGTTTTCCTGCGAGTCTTTGAGCGGAAGTCTTTCAAGCGTGACATGGAGATCCAACGGTGGGGCACCTGGGCTACGGCAGAACACTTCCAGGGATTCGAGAAAAGTACTACTGACCAAGCTCCAGAAGACTGCCCTTCTCTACGTACGATCGTGCCGCGACTGCTAACAACGAAAAAAACCACCGACGAAGCAGGCAGGACTCCTGCAGCCGATCACTCCTCCAACTACGCTGTTCCAGCAGATCGGAATGCACTTGCTTGTACCGTTCCCACCATCGACGTAAGGAAAGCGGCGGATCGTCTTTGCGACCGATTACCTCACAAGGTATGCCGAGACCAAGGCCTTTGCATCCGGCGCACCCGTGGATGTCGCAAAGTTCTTCGTTCAATTCATCGTCCTCAGGCACGGAGCCCCGAACTACTGATTACAGAGCGAGGGTCGTCGTTTATGGCAGAGCTAACTCAAGAGATCCTCCGGCTCTGCCACATAAGCCATCGTCGAACGACGGCGTACCATCCGCAGACAAACGTGCTGACGAAACGGCTAAACAAGAACATCGACGTCATGATCGCCATGTACGTCG
This sequence comes from Ixodes ricinus, assembly GCA_037355805.1. NCBI lineage: Eukaryota > Metazoa > Arthropoda > Arachnida > Ixodida > Ixodidae > Ixodes > Ixodes ricinus. The sequence goes on from JAZHYW010000536.1 coordinate 27,094, forward strand.
ACGATTAGCGCAAGACGTGGGACGAACGAAGTCCTACCCTACGTCACATTTGACTACCATGCGGCAGTTCAAGATACCATGAGATTTACACCTTCCCGGCTGGTACATGATCGGAAAGTAACGGCCATGCTGGACGGGATGCTGCCCCACGTGCCAACTGACGATTGGAGTGCCTACGCCCAGGTGGTTGCTCAACGTGCCGACCAAGTCCGCCAACTCGCCTGTTTCCGGATTTAAAACCAGCTGTGTGTCGACGCTTGCCGCTACAACCCCCGCCTTCGAGACGTTCGCCTCTAGCCCGGAGGTAGGGTGTTGTTGTGGACACCCATTCGTCGTCGCGGCCTCAGCGAAAAACTGTTGCAACGGTACTTCAGACCGTGTAAGGTACTTCGTCGCCTCGGGTAGTTCATACTACGAAGTGATGTTCAACGGAATGCAAACATCCTCACGACCCCGACCACGAACCGAGGTGGTTCACGTCGTTAGACTCAAGTCGTTCTCCGCTGGGTAGCACTGAGGACTTGTCGTTTTCCAGAAGACGTCTTTAGCTTACCATTGTTTTTGTTTAGTCTTGTGTTGCATCGGGGCGATGCGCTCTTAAAAGGGAGAGTAATGCCGCGTGCATGATCGAGAAGATACGCTTCTCGATCATGATACGCTTCTCGATCTAAACAAAACAACTTGTTTAGATCGAGAAGATACGCTTCTCGATCTAAACAAGAAGAAGGCCAGATAACCTTGTCTAGTCAGTCCCACCCTTGCTCTTTCCCGAACATTCTAGGTCAAAGTCAAATATTCGAAATGACCAGCTTAGTAAATAAAGAGCCGAGCACCGTATGGCCGATTCATTTACCGATTGTCTCTACCGATAGCCAGCTGTTACGCCGACGCACCGTCGCTTGCTAATGCAGCCGTTGACGCTCGCTGCTGGTTTCTCAATGTGCTGGTGTTTTTTTTTCGTGCTGGCACAAGTCTGCCCCCAAATAAATATGTAGTTCATTCCGTTTTCTCCTGCCTCATCGTCTGTCACTCGTGACAATATTATAAAATAGTTTCATAGCGTAGTAAAAACACATCAGGGTGTTCTCACGACAGATCGTGCAATGATGGTCTGTGCCATATTTCCTCTAATTATGTAAAAAATATATGGTAAAGCCATTTTTTTAGCGGAGCATAGAGCATGGAGCATAGATTTCGAAGCTCAAGGTGTGGAGGTGGCCAATGTTTCACTATGGTATTCTCGCACATCAGTCAATATCACCCCTAAACATGCAGGTAGTAAAACATTTTTCTACGTATTCTACAAAAGATTGTAAGAAGGGTTCTGTGCGTACTGCACAACCGCAAGAAGGACCACCGAAGCAGGCACCAAAACATACCTTCTTACATCGGCAACCGGCCAATGACCGCCGGCCGCCCGAGCCCGAGCGTGTCTCGCGCGCAGTTTGCGCACCGGGCGCCGGGCACGAGTTCTTTTGCGCAGTGATAGCCCGTACAGCCTACAAGGTTTACGACATGTACATATAATATAAAAATTACACTAAATTTTTGAATAAAAAAAATTACGGTACATGTCAAAAACTTGAAGGACATTTAATGCCTTTAAGAATGGAACGCTATAGCGATACATATAAACATATAAATTCCCGATCCTTCCCAAGCAATGCAAGCGTGCCTTGCGTGGAAGTTTGCTTCAGCTTCCGACGCCGGAAGCAAACTGGCGGCCTGGGGGGGGGCACGTGATTTGGGGTGGTTACGCCGATGGCGACTCCGACGCCGACGCCGACGGCGATGGCGACGCCGCTCTAAACCGGAAACGGGCGCCTAAGAGCTGCGCTCTAAAATAATTTCTATTTAGCCAGACGAAGGTTCCGAGTGTAGGTCTTAAGGCACAACAAGTATGCATTCCAGGCAGCGTCGCTTCTAAAATATCTCTTTTTATTGTTGAGGGACCTTAAGGCTTTGTTATACCATGGGTTGCAATCATAGCTTCGTATATGGACAGAGGGTACAAACAAGTCAACGAGATTATTTAACTTGTTTTTAAAAAGTAGCCAGTTCGGTACACGGTCCTAGAGTAAAAACTGGCGGTATACAACGGTAGATATGCAGAAAGATTGCTGTTTATTGCGTCGAAATTGGCTTTGGAGTAGTCCTTGATAATTTGTGAGGATGGGTTTCTAGAATGAATGGATAAGGATAACTCCACGGTCAGCAAATTGTGGTCGCTAAAACCTTTCATTTGGCTAATAAATGTCACCAGGTCTTGGGACGTCGTTAGAACAAGATCAAGGATGTTGTCTTCACGTGTAGGTTTGTTGACGACTTGGGTGAGATTATGGTTCAAGCATAGATAGAGAAACTCCCTGTCTTCACTGGACCCACTTGTTGTTAGACTACGCCAATCTATGTTAGGGAAGTTAAAGTCGCGAATGACTAAGACATTTGATCTTGGGTACCGCTCATTGATTTCGAGCAGCAGAGAAAACATGCCGCTATAATTCGGAGGTTGGTCGCAGACACCGAGAATAGTTATTGTGCAGGACGATGTAACACAAACAAAAGTAGCCTCGATATTGCAGCTTTTCGGAATATGAAAGGAAAAAAGCTTCTTTTTTTTTTTTACCGCTATAAGCACACCACCTCCTCTCTGTGCGGACCGATCACATCGGTAAATATTAAAAATTAAGTTAGGGGGAAATTTCGCTGCCACTTATTTCAGGCTTCTGCCACGTTTCTGTAGCAATGACAATGTCAGAATTATTATCTTGAATAAAGCCACTGAGCTATATATAGATATAGCTATATATAAAGCTAACTATATATTCAGCTATATATAAAGCTAAACGAGGTGCTTTGATATCTCAATAGGTACACTATACCTTTTTACACCCTACGATAGAGCAGTACCACTGTAAAGCCTTTGTTGGTTCTAGAAAATGTGTTTTTGCAGCCTACGTCGTGCGGCAAGGCCCCTACAACGAAGAATAGCTAGCTCAATTTGAGTGAAGGTTTGTTGTATTTTTTCTCTTAAGCCTTTGAAGTGCAGGTGCATTGCATCATAACATTTGAACTTAAACATTGTGCATGGCGGTAAAAAAAAGTCCCCAAAATTGGCTTAGACGTTTTTCAGTCCATTGGTGACCTTTTCGATGTTAAAATATAGTGGTACAATTGAGCTACCACTGTACCACACCAGATCAAAGCTAGCTGCAAAAGGTCAACATTTTAGTGTCAATATATTTCAATTTTTTCTTCTGAAATTATTTATAAATTTTATATAATAATATGGTCTGACAACAAAAGTACATTTAGAGATTTAAAACACGTAAAACTCTTGTCAATCATGAGCAGCAAAAGTTTGTTCGGAGTTTTCGGAGCTCTACGATTTTGAGAGTTCCGCAACACCTGCTTCTGGGCGTTTTCAGATAAGATCGAACAACCATGTCCGATGACCAATTTTAGTTTTAACAAAAAATAAAAATTTTAACAAAAAAAAAATCTTTGTTTAAAAGAAATTGTCTGCGAAAAAACATTTGTAAACATCCTTTCAGTCACGTGATCGGTTTTTGTATCGCGCGATGTTAACATTTCGGGCGGCTTCATCGAAAAAAAAAAAAAAACTGCTCTGGCTACGGGTCTAGAAATATTTACTGACAAATTAAGCATAGGAAGGATTGACAAAGTATTAATCACTGATTATTAGAGTAATTATTTTGAGAAACAAAATCGCAAATACGGCACTTTGCGCAATAACACTCTGGATTAAAGATTTTTTCTCCGTATCTATAAATCCTAAGGTCTTCAAACGTTGCTAGTGCGTTACCCTGTATATAGTCTATATTTGCATAAAATATTGTACCCTGGTTAGCAAGATAAATTTACAAGAATTACTCACACAATGGCATTTAACTAAATATGCATTATTTTGAAAACCATTTTATAAAAAAATGTCATTTTTAATATTCTTTACACTCTCCAAAATTGTCGTTCATAATATGTACTAACACAATCTGAAAAAAAAGCGATATTTGCGTGGCTTTGAAGTTATAAGCCCAACAATATTGCCAAATTGAAGCTAACGCGGTTGCCACACAGGGGGCATGCACATGCCTATTCTTGACAATTTCATTATTATCGAAAATCGTAAGAACGCGGTTGCCACAAAGGTGGCGTGCACATACCTATTCTTCACAATTTCATTATTCTTAAAAGCGTAAGAATGCTACGAATTGGTCAGGAAAAGGCAAACTGACAGGACAAAGGTGGACGGTAAGTTTGAAGGGAAAATTCCTAATACATTTTTGTAAACCCGAATCAAAAATGCCCATGGGCCGGAGCGATTGAGAGGCGCCACCTTGTAGCATGCTTCGCTGTGCCTGTTTCAAGAGCCGGCGTGTAGTGTCTTCGTCTACGCGAGGTAAAGAAAGCAACCGGAGCGACTTTGCAAACAGATCAGCTCAACCTTGGTGGTTACATGATATAGGCGTGTAGCGTCTCCGTCTACGCGAGGTAAAGCAAGCAACCGGAGCGACTTTGCAAACAGATCAGCTCAACCTCTGTGGTTACATGATATAGGCGTGTAGCGTCTCCGTCTACGCGAGGTAAAGCAAGCAACCGGAGCGACTTTGCAAACAGATCAGCTCAACCTCTGTGGTTACATGATATAGGCGTGTAGCGTCTCCGTCTACGCGAGGTAAAGCAAGCAACCGGAGCGACTTTGCAAACAGATCAGCTCAACCTCTGTGGTTACATGATATAGGCGTGTAGCGTCTCCGTCTACGCGAGGTAAAGCAAGCAACCGGAGCGACTTTGCAAACAGATCAGCTCAACCTTGGTGGTTACATGATATAGGCGTGTAGCGTCTCCGTCTACGCGAGGTAAAGAAAGCAACCGGAGCGACTTTGCAAACAGATCAGCTCAACCTTGGTGGTTACATGATATAGGCGTGTAGCGTCTCCGTCTACGCGAGGTAAAGCAAGCAACCGGAGCGACTTTTGCAAACAGATCAGCTCAACCTTTCTGGTTACATGATAGAGGCGTGTAGCGTCTCCGTCTACGCGAGGTAAAGCAAGCAACTGGAGCGACTTTGCAAACAGATCAGCTCAACCTTGGTGGTTACATGATATAGGCGTGTAGCGTCTCCGTCTACGCGAGGTAAAGCAAGCAACTGGAGCGACTTTGCAAACAGATCAGCTCAACCTTGGTGGTTACATGATATATGCGTGTAGCGTCTCCGTCTACGCGAGGTAAAGAAAGCAACCGGAGCGACTTTGCAAACAGATCAGCTCAACCTCTGTGGTTACATGATATAGGCGTGTAGAGTCTCCGTCTACGCGAGGTAAAGCAAGCAACTGGAGCGACTTTGCAAACAGATCAGCTCAACCTTGGTGGTTACATGATATAGGCGTGTAGCGTCTCCGTCTACGCGAGGTAAAGCAAGCAACCGGAGCGACTTTGCAAACAGATCAGCTCAACCTCTGTGGTTACAGGATATAGGCGTGTAGCGTCTCCGTCTACGCGAGGTAAAGCAAGCAACCGGAGCGACTTTGCAAACAGATCAGCTCAACCTTGGTGGTTACATGATATAGGCGTGTAGCATCTCCGTCTACGCGAGGTAAAGCAAGCAACCGGAGCGACTTTGCAAACAGATCAGCTCAACCTTGGTGGTTACATGATATAGGCGTGTAGCGTCTCTGTCTACGCGAGGTAAAGAAAGCAACCGGAGCGACTTTGCAAACAGATCAGCTCAACCTTGGTGGTTACATGATATAGGCGTGTAGCGTCTCCGTCTACGCGAGGTAAAGCAAGCAACCGGAGCGACTTTGCAAACAGATCAGCTCAACCTCTGTGGTTACATGATATAGGCGTGTAGCGTCTCCGTCTACGCGAGGTAAAGCAAGCATGTTATTATGCTTGCTGTGTGTTCTATCCTGTCCTTTCTTTCTTTGTGATCTAGTTCTTTTCCAAAGTTCAAGCTGATATTTTAACAAGTATGTACCAACACGCTCAACTCTCAACCGTTGTAAAGCAAGCAACTGGAGCGACTTTGCAAACAGATCAGCTCAACCTTGGTGGTTACATGATATAGGCGTGTAGCGTCTCCGTCTACGCGAGGTAAAGCAAGCAACCGGAGCGACTTTGCAAACAGATCAGCTCAACCTTGGTGGTTACATGATATAGGCGTGTAGCGTCTCCGTCTACGCGAGGTAAAGAAAGCAACCGGAGCGACTTTGCAAACAGATCAGCTCAACCTCTGTGGTTACATGATATAGGCGTGTAGCGTCTCTGTCTACGCGAGGTAAAGCAAGCAACTGGGGTGACTTTGCAAACAGATCAGCTCAACCTCTGTGGTTACATGATATAGGCGTGTAGCGTCTCCGTCTACGCGAGGTAAAGCAAGCAACTGGAGTGACTTTGCAAACAAATCAGCTCAACCTCTGTGGTTACATGATATAGGCGTGTAGCGTCTCCGTCTACGCGAGGTAAAGAAAGCAACCGGAGCGACCTTGCAAACAGATCAGCTCAACCTTGGTGGTTACATGATATAGGCGTGTAGCGTCTCCGTCTACGCGAGGTAAAGCAAGCAACCGGAGCGACTTTGCAAACAGATCAGCTCAACCATGGTGGTTACATGATATAGGCGTGTAGCGTCTCCGTCTACGCGAGGTAAAGCAAGCAACCGAAGCGACTTTGCAAACAGATCAGCTCAACCTCTGTGGTTACATGATATAGGCGTGTAGCGTCTCCGTCTACGCGAGGTAAAGCAAGCAACTGGAGCGACTTTGCAAACAGATCAGCTCAACCTTGGTGGTTACATGATATAGGCGTGTAGCGTTTCCGTCTACGCGAGGTAAAGCAAGCAACCGGAGCGACTTTGCAAACAGATCAGCTCAACCTTGGTGGTTACATGATATAGGCGTGTAGCATCTCCGTCTACGCGAGGTAAAGAAAGCAACCGGAGCGACCTTGCAAACAGATCAGCTCAACCTTGGTGGTTACATGATATAGGCGTGTAGCGTCTCCGTCTACGCGAGGTAAAGCAAGAAACCGGAGCGACTTTGCAAACAGAACAGCTCAACCTTGGTGGTTTCGTGATATAGGCGCCGCCTGTGAGCGCCAATAGATCCGCCGCCAAAACAAACCGCACAACGCAAAAAAAAAAATTAATGAAAAAAAGATTGGGATTCAATGAGATTGTTTGTAACTTAGTTTATATGACAACGGTTTGGAGAATCGTGAAATCCAATTTGGGTGTGCTCGTGGGACCTACGTCAGTGATGGTGCAGAACAAATATCAACTACACGAGCTGCAGAGAAAGAAGTACACGAAAGCGAAGTGGATCTTTTCCGCAACTGGAGATGGCAAGAGTGCCTGGGATGGAATCGAGGGTCGTGTCAAACACCAGGCAACGTTGTACAACCTCCGACCACCCATCACGTCGGTGATCAAGTCGGCGTCAGAGATGTTAGCCCCACTGAAAACTAAACTGCCGAACGCGAAACTAATTCACCTCCTGAAAGCTGACGTGAAAACGTTCAGGGACATGAAAGCAAAGGAGTGGCACTCTGTTGCTGTTGTGCGTGGAATTCAGTCCTAGCAAATTAAAATTGGACGTTTTAGCGTTTATACAGCGTAAGGTCGATCTGACAGGATTGGGCGACTCTGGTTTACACTGTAGATAATCAATTTCGCCAGTGCAGTACGACGGCTAACCTGGGGTCTTTAACGTGCACAACGCAGTAGTGATACACGACCGCACGCCGGTACGATGCTCATCCAGATTGAAACGGGCAGGGGTGGGGATTAAACCCAGGATCCTTGGGTTCCGCAGCGCGACCTTTCGCTCCATGTGCTCCGAGCTGGGTGTGCGCTTTAGCCCACTAGGCCACCGATTCCCCAATTCAGTCCTGCCACTTGTGGCAGTGTACGCGGTCCGACACTTCGCCAATGCAGCTGTTTTAGAAAGAACAGTAGACACAGAAAAGATATGTCTTTGAAAGTAGTCTCTTATTGCTGCGAAGAGCAGATCAAGGTCGCGAGCTTGCGGTGCCACTGAGAAGAAACGAACATTGAGCGCTACAAGCAAAACGGAAAAAAAATGTTCTTCCTTGGAGTTCCAGGAGAGCGCCGTGACCGACTCAGATCAGCGTCGGGCAGAAAGACTGCACGCGACAAGCGCCGAAGGTGCGCACATGAATTTGATTCACTAAACGCGTTTCAATTGTACCACTTTAAACATGTGTTCTTTCTCATCACTATTTAAACCTGGTAGTCAGCAGCCCAGCCTCCCTACGACGGGTAGGCTACCAAATTCACTGATTCGAGAAATCTGTATTTAAATTGCTGACTTGTGCTTCAAACTCAGCTGTAACCCATTGTTTGAATTCTTATTTTTTCACGAGCTCCTGTCACAGTGCTTTCTCTTCAGAGACTTCCTATAATTTTTGACCCCTTTCTTGCCCTTTTTTTGAAATCGGCCACGTCCTATCTTTCTCTATTCCCCTTACGGCAATTCTGTATATTTAGCGTTCTGTAAATTCAAAAATACCATTATATTGCAAACCTTTTTTGAAGGGCTCGATAGGGCAGATTATGAGCCTTGGTCTGTGAAAAGTTGAAGACAAATTAAGATGGCCTTCATTTTAAACTGATTTTTGAATCACTGCAAAATCGGTAACCCGTCTACATTTCAGTGTATCTTTTAGAAAGGTTATCGTTTTCAATTTGAATAAACATTTATGCGAATATTGAACAAACGAGTGCAAATCATGTTTAAAAATTTTAATTTCCAGTATTTTTTTAATTAGGTTCTATGAAGCTCTGAATTGCTTTGTAATCGATAATACATGTTTTCCTCCTTTTATTTTATCTACAGTCTCTTCACAACAAATATTAAACCTAAGGCGAGAACAGTTTTTCTTTTATAAATATCCAAAAGGACGGTTTCACACAAGTCGCAAAAACGTGCACGTATACCGACAGCGACTTTGTAATTTTTGTTCCTCAAAGAAATTTTATTTTCCGCGAAAAAAGCTCGAATATGTTTTTGCGGTTGCACACTATATATATATATATATATATATATATATATATATATATATATATATATATATATATATATATAAATAAAAAAAAAGTCGACCGGACATGGTTATTTGATCCTATCTGAAAACGCCCAATACAAACAATCTCAGTCAATCATAATTTTTTTTAGTATCTTTAATTTTTTTTGGTGTTTTGCGGCCCTCCAGGGCGGCGGATCTATTGGTGCTCACAGGCGGCGCAAGTTCAGGTTCTGCCACGCCCTACCTCCGATATCATGTTACGGCCAAGGTTGTAGCCTGTTTTGTCCGCGAAGTCGCTCTGGTTGCTTCCTTTGCGTCGCGTAGACGGGGACGCCACACGCCGGCTGTTGAAGAAGGCACCGCGAAACATGTTACAAGGTGGCGCCTCTTGATCGCTCGGCATTTTCTGAGTCGGTTGTATAAAAATGTATTAGGAATTTTCCCTTCGAAACAACGTCCTTCTATGTGCTGTCAGTTTGTCTTTTCTTGACCTCCCCATAGCATTTTTACGCTTTTCAATAATAATGAAATTGTGAGGAATCGGCAGGAGCACGGCCCGTTTAAGGCAACCGCGTTAGCGTCAATTTGGCCGTATTTCTGGGTTTATAACTTCAAATCCACCCAAACATTGCATTATGTTTTTGCTCTCTGTGCATATCATCGAATGCGTTGGCTCGGAGACTCACGCCACTGTCCGAGGTCCGGCGAAAGTGCTCGTCGCGGTTCTGTTAGTACATTTTATAAATGTTAATTTCGGAGAGTTAAAGAATATTAAAGATGGCCTTTTCTTAAATGATTTTCAAAGTAATGCATATTTAGTTAAATGCTCCTGTGTGAGCAATTCTTGTAAATTTCTCCCGCTAACCTGGACAACAATATTTCATATAAACATTAAATATATACAGTGAAACACACGAGAAAAGTTTCAAGTCCTTAGCTTTTATAGGTAAGGAGAGAAAAAAAACTTGAATCCAGAGCATTATTGCGCAGTGTGCCATATTTGCGATTTTGTTTCACGAAATAACGACCCTAATTTGTCAGTAAATATTTCTAGACCCGTAGCCAGAAATTTTTTTTGGCGAAGCCACTTGAAATGTTAACATCGCGCGATACGCAAAACGATCACGTGACTGAGAGGGTTCTTACAAATGTTTTTCGCTAAGACAATTTCTTTCTCTCCAAAACAAGGATTGCTTTTTTTTCTTCTTGGCTTGGAGTCAGCAAATAGTTTTTTTTTCATAAACATTAAAAGTGGTCATTGGACATGGTTCTTCGATCTTATCTGAAAACGCACTTCTGTCTATTTTTGTCATCACAGCTTGACTGCTCAGACTCCTCGTCTGAGGGTATGATTTCAATCATGATGTAAGAGGTTTTCTGTTCCAAAAGAAGACCTTTAATTTCATTTTCATCCTAGAGAGACACAACTATAAAAGCTGTGACAGTCGTAACTTTTTGGTGCAAAAATGTAGGTTTACGTTATGTTCAAGAAATGCAGGTGAATCATGCGACTCCACGTGTTTGTAGGCATATTTTTTCATTCATTTCGGACTGTGAAGCTTACAGGCACGGTAAAGTGGTTTCAGTAATGCATTACCACCATATGTCTTGCCAATCACCAGCTTATTAATGAAGATCGCTATTAATAAAAGTGTTTTACTTCATCGCGGGAGCTCTTAGGCAGAAGTGCACATCTGTGTTTTTTTTTTTTTATTCAGAGCACATGTTTCATAAGTGCGAAGTGCTGATTATAAAAATCTTGAAAGCACATACTCAAAAGCATACTTCCAGCGAGTTAGGGAGCATCTTTAGGAAAAATACTGAATTAGTTATATTTTCTACCTAGAGACGATGCTATCAATCTGCCGTTGAGCCAAAGCTACATAAGGTGGCCCAGTGGCTTTCACGTGCTTAGTACATGGCCCCCCGATCTAAAGGGGATAGCTACAAACATCATCATCATCATCGATAATAATCATTATCATCCATGCGGTGGTTTAAGTTGATTCAAATGTCCCTTTCACTCTCAAACCACTTTTTTTGTGGTATCATTTTGAAACAACCATATCTCAAAAGGGGGGTCATATGTTACGCAATGATTTGCCATTACAAGTAAGTCGAAGTCACTGTAAACGGTTAAGGAGAGTTTAAATAAAATGAGAAGTAGCTTGTTTGTTTTAATGCTTTACGTGCAACTTGGCCACTTAGAGAAATGAGCTGCGTTTCAGCATTACTAAGAGACCTACAATAGCTAAGCATATTTTTCTTATATATTCGTCAAATTCATTCAAAGGTAATCATTCGGATATATTTTGCGTCGTTTTATATAAAGTAGTTTGTCCGTAAATAATTCGTGAATCTGTGTCTAAAACGTGTTTTTTTACGTGCTTTGTATATTTGTTTGCATAGAAATCTTTTATTGTAATTTTATATGTTCTGTGTACACGTCGTTGGTCTTTTAGAAAATATGTAAAATCATTATTATTATGGGCATGCTTAGGTATAAAATTTACAGCTGTGAAAGTACCATAGCGAAACCTTGGTAATCTCCACGCCTCGAGCTTCGAAGTTTTATACACCCAGAAGTAATTAGCTACGGCGTTCACATAAAGCTGAATTCTCCCCCAAGAACATGGCCTTAACATCAAAATTTCTTTTACAAATATATAAATATTATGACCCGGATTATCATTGCATCATCTGACGGGGAAACACCCAGAATCCAAATGATCAAATGAACATTATAAAAAAAATATTGCGTTGAATATGGTTTTAAGTTGCGAAACCATATTTTGTTTTGCATTAGAGTAATAAAAAAGTGTACTTTTTCTCATAATATACGCGACTCCAGCAAAACGGACGCCACCAAACGGGAAAACAGGGAACCAGCCGGACCAGGTCGCTTTGCGCCCCTCCGCGTCCCTGGTGGCTTTCGCGGACACGTGTTGTCGGCGCGGTGGCGAACAATGTAATTTGACGAAGGTCCGAAAATTTCTTAAGTTTGCCTGAGTGTTCATTAGTGTGGTGCAGCCTCAGTACATTGTTCCCTTCCATCAATTGTTTGAAAGCCGTATCCACAACATTAGGTCGCGTGCTTTCGATTTCTTGGATGGAGAGGAATCACGGAAAACGTTTTGATTTCTTGTCTGTCTCGAATCACATTCAAAGTGACGACTATTTGGTAACTGATAAGTGGTTTCTTTATAAGGACGTAGAACAGTGGGCTGAGGATGACAGATGAGGTGTTTCACTGGAAGGAACACCAATGTTGCAGTCAAGTGAATGGGAAGGTTCGATAGCTGTTTTTCTTAGTTTGGTTGTGTTCGGTTAGCTTCAAGCTTGAGCCACCCACGCCGGTCGGTGAGTTGGCTATTCATCTTGGCTGCTTTTCGCCGAAAAAGCCTCTGGACCACACCGAAGGAGTTGGGCTGATTTCGGAATAACTGGATTCAGGAAAACCTGCTCGCTGCATATGATTAATGAGGGAAATTATCTGCTTTCAAAAGGTGGGGGACGCGTCTCGCGAAGTTAGAAGCTGTCATGGCATTATGATCTATCGCGCCTCCAAAATTTATATTATACCCCCGTCGAAACCAGCAGCAATACACGCCGACATTGCTCAGGTTGACCAGCCACAAAAAATACTAATATTCTACGTTCAGGATTCGAAGTCAAGTTCAATACAGAGAGGTTCTGCGTGAATCTCCGATGAAGACACTCTTCAGTTTGTCCACATTTGTCTCCGTGCTACCGGCTAGAATCATTTGGCTAAGTTTAATAGTAGCTCTCTGTCTGTCAAATATACTTTTCTTCAAAATTTCACCTAATAGCTGGTTAACTAAGCTCATCTTTAAACCCGAAGAATATACTAATATCGCTTTAGTGGTGGGACATAGAACGTAATATAATACATAACCCGCTCATCGAAATGACTTCTCGATTACTACTAAAGCCTGGATTGAATTAGGAGTATCAGCTACTTAGTGGGGCGCCAGCGGGTTAACATGCTTCTTGGCTCAAGAAGCGCTTGCTTAATTTTCGTAATTTTCCTGCAGCCTGTGTCGTTGACCGAGCAGACGACTGGAGCTGTTTCCTAAACGCGGATACGCACAAAAGCTCGATTTCGCAGACAGATAAGTCACATGTTCGAGGCATACGAGCTAGCTGAAAATTACTCTCGGTGGGACAATTCTGTAGTCATCGCCGCTTTCTTTGGATGATCAAAACTGATTAGAGTCTATTACCGTCTCTCCGGAGCCTATAGTTTCGGTTTTGAACGAAATCTCCGAAGCGAAAGTTTGACACGAAAAGAACAAAAAAAAAAAAACACCGGGAAAACAAAACTATGTTCTGCAAGTTTACGCGCACCGGCTACACTTAACCGTCTCAGTTCAAATACCTATAAAATTGGGCATTAAACAAAAGGAAATCTGTTAAATTGAATGCGCCACCCGTTCAGGTGGCCCGGCCGAGCCGACGCGACCTGGACCCAGCCGCCATGTTTGCTTGGTGGTGGCGCCCCTTATAGGTCGCTGGAATCGCGAATAGCATCAATCAGTCACTCAATCAATCAATCAATCAGAGTTTTATTGTGTTGCCCAAACAGCTTTAGGGGCCTTTTTAGGGTTACAATTCACATTACATAACAGCACTGAACTAAACAAACTACACGTCATTCATTGAACTTGAACTTTTTGAACTTGAAATTCTTGAACTTTTTAAAAGGTATAAAAAAGTCCATGAATGGGGTTGAGGCCCTGGTGTTACAGTAGGTAAAACTATTATTGTTTGATGTGTTTTGTTTATATAAAATCATGCAAATGTATAATCAATGTAGTTGATTATCGTAGAAAGGTGGGTTTTTTTCGTATAAAGACATAATAAAACAGAAACAGCATAGGGGTGCGACCTGTCGTTTATCTTTTACTTAGTCCTCGTGTTCACGCTGTTTTTGTTTCGAGGATCAAATGCATAATTTACAAGCAGTTATAAATGCAAATAAGCCCCGCTGGCCATGGAGTTATATGAGTTACTAGTTTATGCACGTAAGATTTTCTTTTGCAAGGCGAAAAGTTTTCTGTAAGTCTAGACATCAGGGTATTACCCCAAACAAACAGAAATAAAAACATAATAAAAGTTCCCTTGCTTTTAACAGGTCGAACGAGCCTATTCTCAGAAATAATTCCGACAATCCTAGAAAGGGTGAGACCAACATCACCGAGAAATCTAAAAGCCTCACATACTGGCATTGATGACGGTGCCATTCAAATATATAGGCTGCGGATATAGTTTGCGGCTTCATTTTCTCTATTGCACGGGTGTCCAAACCTTGAGGTTGAGGGTCACGTGGCTAAATTGGACGATTTAATTAACAAAAAAGTCAAAGAAACTCGCAAACCTCACATTGGAATGTGAACATGGATAGATGATGCAAGATCAGGGCAGTGCATTTATATAAAAAATATTAAATCTACGAAGGCATTTATATAAAAATATTGGATATCTCTCACGTCTTTATGTCAATGGAGCATTTGGTGCACATCGAGGTGCCGTTTCTTTGCGCGCGCTCATTTTTGTACCGGTAGCAGAGGACCAGCTGCTAATGGGCCTCGGGTCGGGCGTCAGTGGAAAGACCACGGCCACCCGTGTGCCGGGGTTCGGAGGCTCCCGCTCTATAGCCTTCCCTTTCGCGCACTCTTTGTTTGCTGTCTGGTTGAAGGTTCCTGCCATGGAGTAAAATACCTTTTCGTTACAAGAGGAAGCATAAAATTACGGAAGTCAAAAGAAACGTGTCACCAAGGCTCTGACCGCGCACCAACCAAAAACCGTCCAGAAACCGTGCCAAGGGTCAGTTAAAGGAATGTGGAAGTCTCATGAACAATCAATCAAGACGTTACCCCGAGAAGAAGGGCGGCCGTACGATCTCTCAACGCGCCGTCCTCGAGGACGTAATGTCCCTTGAGGGGCGAAAGTGGTTGTTGAGTGTTTAGTAGAATTGGCGCTCTACGTTTCAGGCAGAGAGAGAATTTCGGTGCGTTTCTTTATTTGGCCAACTTGTATTTTACGCGAAAAGGCATCACGCCCTTTGAAAAGACTAGTCTGTTTCTTTAATTTTATTTTAAAAAAGGCGGTTTTAAAGGTTGCGACTTTCCTGAGAACCTCGTATGATGGATTAAACTTTGGATGCTCACCTCTCATTTGACGGAATTCCGTGCCTTTTTTATGTACTTGAATATCTATATTTTGGAGTCGGAGAAAGGACCCTGTTCGAAGTCGGCACTGCGTATGCTGCTGATATTACCGAGTAAAAATGTTGGTTCAAAAGTCATGAGGACTCTTAGATAACCACAAACTTAGTTCAAAGTTGGAAACCAAATATCGCTTTATTTTAAAGAACAGAAGGTTTAACATTGTAGACGAAACCCCGAGACAGGGGAAAGAGAAAGGACAACACAACACGAAGTCTTGTGTTGTCTTGTCTTTTCTTTTCCCCCTGTCTTGGGGTTTTGTCTAAAGTGTTAAACCTTCACCAGCTTGTTTGCGCCCTAACGTTTTGTTCGTTAACCGATAAAGGTTGACACTGGTAATATATTTCCTAGTAAATAAATGAAAGGAAGCAAGATCTTAGAAGAAGAATGTTAGTTCACAAAAGTGGAAACACGCGTTGACATACTTACAAGTGGCACATTGCTCGCGAAATTCTGGTAGGTGATTATAAATTATTGTCGGACTTTCTGTGATCTATCGTTTCTCAACTAAATACTACGACATAAAACAACGCGCATGTAATTAACGTGCACCACTCAAATTTTTATTTTGTAGATGCTGTAGCGGCGGCTAGAGATATGGGAGATAATATACCTCATAGCTATGAATGACTCTCATAAAGAAAGCACGGTGCGCACACTGGTTCTCCCAAACAAAATCTGTTATGGAAATTTATCCTGCTTAGAAAATCAGTACGCAAATTACGATTTTCAAGTATTTCTTTCCGACGTATGCTAAACGTGATTGAAAAGGAATGCTTGCATTTTATACTAATGAAGAGCGGGAGGACAAAGCGCAACACACGGCATGATTAATCGAAGAAATAATATATAACAGTGGTCTTCATTTGATGTGTTTTATTATATTTGTACTATGTACCGACACGCCCAACAGCAAACGTTGTTGCTGTATTAATTGAATACTGAGAGTTTACTGGTTGCCTAGGCAAAAACAAAAATCTACAAAGGTTTATTTTTAAGTCATGTGGTGATAAACCCTTTGGAAATATGTTTTCTATATATCTATATATTTTTGTGTGTGAACATTTGTTTTTGCAGTTCAAAAATTATAGGCAACTAAAATCTCCGTCAATTATTTATAACCATGAACCATATATTTAAAGGATCATTTTCCTAATATTTCTGCCACTGCCAGTTCGTATATATCGATAATTCAATGACTGCGTCTGCTCAACCTGCTTGCGCCTCGAACGGAAAGATCAAGCTGTATAGCAAAATTAGCCCTGCAAAAGAGCACACGCGGTGCTCGTTAAATGCGCGAAGCTAGGACTTGTGGAATTGGTGCTTATCCATGAAACATATATTTAGTCTTAGGTATGATCCACGAACATGAAGCTTTATCTGTGTTCGTCATGCTGTCAATCCAGTTTCTTTATAATCTTAGAGACCAGTGTCGGCTCTGATCCATAGGCGCCGCCATGTTTGTTTATGCTGACTCCATGACACAGTGAAGGGGCTACGCTTTTTGAAAGACTACGTTTTCTTACAAACCTTCGCACATATCGTAGTGGAAGAACGTTAAAAATGCATAGTCACGAACATCCAAGAACAACATCGATGCGAAAAGAGTGCTGTAAAGAGCAAAAGTCTCGTTTTATGGGCAGCCCTTCTCTTCAGAAGAGCCTGCGTTTGAGATTATTAATTCCCAATTTATCGCTGGGGGCTTGGATTTTGGACACTGACAAGACAGTAGCGTGTCTATAAATTTTAAACGGGTACGGAAACCAAATGACGTGACCTCTCGCTTCAAAATCGGTCAGACCGAGAAGCGCAACACGTATCAAGCTCGTGACGTCAAGCATTTCTGCACGACCAACCGTACTGTAGTTCCTAGCTTTGCCGTTTGGTGGCGTCAACGCGTGACAGTCTAGCCTAGTAGTAACATCCGAGGACTTGCACGCCTTATGGCGCACACCTAGCTTCCCCGTAACGTCATTCGCGGCCATGCCGGTATTTTATGTGCCACGAGCTTTCCGGTCACAGTGTTAGTTTCACACCGCCGAAGTAGTGGACCGAGGGAACCAGCAAGTGCAGATGAACGTCAGTACGCAGGAGTGGTGACACCTGCAAGATATCTATATAAGGTATTCACTTGGTGTCATATTTTAGCGCGCTATTCACAGGGAGTGGCGAAGTGGTATGGTTAGCCTGGCGGAGATCCCACACAACCAGATCATGCTCCTATACCTATCCTCTGCGTAAAACACCGATTTTGACGGTGTGGAATGCAGGTTGCGGAACCACTGTGGAAGCTTTTACCATATATTATAGGGCTAGGCATTTGGTCGAATAACCTACCAAATAATGCTTTAATCTAAGTTAATCTTTTAACCCGTTATTCGGTGAAATTTTTACTAAACAAAATATGCAGCGCTTTAACTACGTAGTCGTGGACGGGTACACACGTGTGAAGTTACAATTTAGGAAATATTTTGACCTAATGTAACCTGTAGGGGGCGAGATTAGTGACTCCAAACAACTCGAGAAGGCTCTACGTGTCCCAGCCACTGCAACGCCGTGCGAGCGTCCGTTTAGCGCAGCACAAACTGTTGTATAAGCAATCAAGGCAGTTCGCTATTGCGGGAGAATACCAACGAACCTCTTTGCTTCTGTGGCTGAAGTAATAATTTCTGAGTGTTAGTGTCCTTACTGTTATCAACTACACTTTAAATTTGATTTAAAATCCGAAATTGTACATTGCGCCGTTTATCTAATATTCAGCAAAACAAAAAAATGTAATTTCGACTCTAAAAAAAGTTATGCATGGGATTGAAAGAAATCCAATTATTCGGTAAATAATCGATTAAAGGGTGGCGATTAATCGGGCTCAAATTTTAAATGGACACATAGCCCTAATATAAAACATAGTAAACGCGTCAGCGTTCTCCGCCAAGTTACGTTCAGGACTAAATAGCTCCACGAGCGACAAATACAGCCGCGAGCTGGCGCTGCTTTTTTAGAAACTTAAAAAAAAACACATGCCAAAGAAAACGTTTTTTTAAACAGCCTAGATTGAAAAAAAAAATTTTATAAAACGAATTTTCAACGAAGAAAGAAAATTTTTAGAGCTGTATTTACGGCGCAAAACGAATTTGTAGTTGGCACCGGCGGCAGCCGCCGCTGGTGACATGGTAGACCTGTGCGCCGCCGCGCTGCGTCGCCGCCGTCTTAAAGTCACGCCGCCGCCTCACGCTGAGCGTTGTGCTCCGCTGCTTCAACGCGTTTCACCACTCCGCCGTCGCCGGACAAGTTCGTGTGCTCCGGGGCGCCACCGCGGTCAGCTGACCGGCGCACAGGTCTATCATGCCTCCTTGCGCTTTTTCAGGAGCTCCCTGTGAAAAAGACGCCCGAGCTCCACGTGTGTTCTGGTTCGAACTGTTCGTTTTTTTTATTTCTCGCGCATCAGGGAGCTCGCGCATCAAGAAGCTCGCGCAGCGAGCTAACAAAAAATAAGAAAAATTCGTTTCATCTCTCGGAGCTGGCTCCTTGCAACATGGATCATGGAGATACAAATAAAATTGTAGTTGATCCAATGGTGGCAATAAGAAGAAGAAGGGTGTTGGGCGTTATGAGGCCCATCAAACACTTCTTGATTTCTTGGTTTTCTGGAGTGTTAGAAGTTGCTCCGAGTATGAAGGATGAGAGTTTGAGTCCTGAAATGCGGGTTTGGTTCGGTCCTTGGCGACGATTTCTCGGTGTCCGCTAAAGTCAAGAGTCACATCTTCTCGGTGCGCTCGTGTATCTTGAAAGGTCCATCGTAAGGTGGCGTGAGACTTTCTTCTGAACTTCTTTTCTGACGAATGCGTGCGTCAAAGTTTTGAATTCTTGACTTACGAAGTTACATCCGAGGTTGTGTGGGCTTCAGTTCTTGAATAAAGTGCCTCAAGTCGTCTAAGTACGCTTGGTGTGGAACTGTTGGAGTGCACTTGGTAATGTCGAAGAATTATCCAGGGAGCCAGAGTGGCGATCCATAGACCAATTCAGACGAGGTGCATTCCAGGTCTTGTTTGAAGGCGGATCGAATGCCGAGAAGGACGAATGAGAGATGATCGACCCAGTTGAGATGTCCACCTCGTGCTGTGATTGCTGCCTTAAGCTGTCGGTGTAACCTCTCCACCATGCCATTGGCTGACGGGTGGTATGAGGTAGTGTGCACGTGGTGCGTGCCGAGGAGCTGGGCTAAGGTAGCAAACAGCGTGCATTCGAATTGTCGTCCCCGGTCCGTAGTGACGGTGGATGGACATCCGAAGCGGGATATGCAGATGTCGATAAAGTTCTTGGCGACTGTCTCGGCAGTGATGTCGGCCAGGGGAGTAGCTTCGGGCCATCTGGTGAAGCGGTTGACGCAAGTCAAGATGTACGTGAAGCCTCGGCATGATGGCAGGGGCTTTCGAGATCGAGGTGAACATGGTCGAACCGTGCCGAGGGGGCACGGAATGGTCTCAAGGGTGTGACGGTGTGTCGGATCACCTTAGGAGCGCTGACATTGAAGGCAGCTCCTGGCCCAACTTCGTACATCCACGTTCATTGTAGGCCACACATAGCGAGCTGTCACCAGTCGCTGCGTGGCTCGGATGCCCGGGTGGATGATGTTGTGGAGGTGGTCGAAGACCTGCCGACGAAGTGCCAATGGGACGAAAGGTCGAGGATGTCCCATGGTCATGCCGCAGAGGATGGTACCGGTGCAGTGAGGGAGAGGAATCTGCTTCAACACCCAATACTTCAGCGTCTCGGGGTGGTTGTTCAATTCAGGGTCGTCTTGTTGCGCTGCAGCGATGCGTTCGAAATCTACTCCTCCAGAGAGTGCCGAAAGTGCTTCGACACGGGAGAGAGCGTCCGCTGCTGAGTTGTCTTTTCCTTTGATGTGACGAGGATCTACAGTGAACTCTGAGATGTAGGCGAGTTGTCGGATTTCTCGGGAGCAGTAGGCTGTGTGACTGCCATGAAACGCGTAAGTCAAGGGCTTGTGGTCCGTTAGAACGTGGAACTCGTGGCCTTCCAGGATGTACCTGAAGTGCCTTACAGCAAGTTAGATGGCAAGGAGTTCATGTCCGAACGTACTATATCGCGTTTCCGCAGGTTTCAGTTTCTGAGAGAAGAAACCTAGTGTCCTCCACTGGCCGTCGAGAAGTTGCTGTAGTACAGCACCTACAGCTGTACTGGACGCGTCCGTCATGAGACGGGTAGCACCCTCACTTCGTGTATGGACAAGCAGGGTTGCGTTGACCAAGGCTTCCTTCAGGGCGGAAAAAGCTGACGCAACTTCATCGGTCCATTTAAGTGACGATGATGGCGCTTTCTTGGTCTTTAGCAGGTCCGTCATAGGCTGTAAAATGTCGGCACAGTGGGGAATAAATCTACGGTGGAAATTTACAAGCCCGAGAAACTCGCGAAGCTTTCGAAGCGAGGTAGGCTGAGGAACTCTCGTATTTGCCCGGAGTTTGAGGGGTAGGATGCCCGACGATGTTATGCGGTGGCCTAGAAAGTCCAGCGCGTCGGCACCGAAAACGCACTTCCTCGCGTTGATGACGAGGCCGTACACCTGCAGCCGGTCACACAAAAGTCGCAGATGTTGGTCGTGTTCTTCCGGAGAGAAGCTGGCCACGAGAATATCCTTAACATAAGCGAAGATGAAGTGAAGGCCTCTTGTGACTTCGTTTATGAGGCGTTGGAAACTCGGTGCGCAGTTTCGGAGGCCGAAGGGCATCCAAACGTACTCGAAGAGTCCGAACGGAGTTGTGACGGCGGTTTTGGGCACATCCGCAGGCTCGAATGGGATCTGATGGTAGGCCTTAATAAGGTCTACCTTGCTGTAGATGTTGGTGCCAGCTAAGCCAGCGGAGAAATCGTGAATGTGTGGCAAGGGGTGCCGGTCAGGTACCGTGCACGTATTCAAGGCCCAATAATCTCCGCATGGCCTCTAGTCGTTTGGATTTTCTTAGGACCACGTGAAGAGGCGACGCCCCACTGCTCGAGGAGGGGCGGATGATGCCAAGCTCCAGCATGTGTTCGAATTATCTGCGAGCGATGTTAAGTCGCTCACCGAAGAGTCGACGAGGTCTCGGAGAGACTGGAGGGCCGTTGGTAATGACGTGATGGGTCACGGCATGCTTGGCTGGTACCTCCGTGTTGCACGGTCGGGTAATGGCGGGGTATTCTGCGAGGATGGCTTCATATCTTGAAGACGCCGCCAGAGGGCGCATCGGAGAAGCTTTAAATGACGAAAGAATACCCTGAATGGTGAAAGATGTCGTAGCATTCGTGAGGCTTCAGCCACGCATGCTAACGGCCAGGCCAAAGTTCGCCAAGAAGTCCGCTCCCAGTATGGCCTCGCGAAGGTCTGCAACAATGAAGACCCAGCGAAAAAGTCGTCGCAGTCCAATGTTGATGGTGAGGGATCTCTGGCCATAGGTGGTGATGGCAGAGCTGTTGACTGCTCGTAGGGGTCTGGTGTGCTGCGCCTGCTGACGCTGACGCTGGCAGCGTCAGCGTCAGCGTCAGCGTCAGACGCTGGCAGGACGCTAACCTCGGCCCCGTGTCCTCCAAAAAGCGTTGGCCAGAGATCTTATCAATACGTAGAACAAGCGGCTCGGGTGTTGGCCGTAGTCACTTGCCGCTGTTAGTGACGGGCCGTGGGGTTTCCCGACAAGGAACATGGTTGATGGCAGCGCGTGGCACGTTATACCGCCTGTGGTACCAGCACAGCGATCTCTCGACTGACCGTGAGGTACGTCGCGAGGATGAACGGGTTTGAGACATATCTCGCCTCGTTCGTCGGGAAGGTGTCTTGTGCGACGGTCTTACAGCGGCAACAGTGCAGGATAGCTGTTTTATGCGCGCCTCGATGCGCGCCTCGAGTCTTGTAAGGGCTGTTTCTCAGGCAAGCGGTTCTTGCGGTGTGATTATCGCGATGGACGGCGAAGCGTACTCAGCGGTGCGGTCCGCAAGCATCGCCAGATGGTCTAGCGTCATGTCGTCCGCAGCTGCCAGAACCATGCGTATTCATCGTGGAAGTTTCTGGAGAAATAGCTCTCGCAGAATAGGGTCCTGGGAGCCGGAGGCTTGGGGACCGAGCAGCTGCCGCATCTGGTGAAGAAGTTGAGATGGACGGCGGTCTCCAAGCTACTGGGCTGTGAGCAGCTGCTGGATCCTCGTGCGCTCCGATGCTGTCGTCCGCTCGAGGAGGACGCCCTTCAGGTGGTCGTAGGCGTCGTCAGGTGGAGGCCGGGACAGAATGTTGTCCAGCTCGTCGGCGACGGCCGGAGGGAGGAGGCGACGACATAGTAGAACAGAGGCAGCTGAGATGTTATACGGTGGAGGTGAAACTGAGCCTCGACTTGCGTTATCCAGACTCGCGATTTTTCGGCTAAAAGGGCGGAAGCCGAAGGTGGATGGCCGTGAGGGCAGTGTCAGGGGAACCAAGAGGCGCGCCGCCACCGGTAGTGGCACCGTCTTGCGCCAGGTTCTGCATGCCGGCTGCGGTCGTGGTACGAGTCGGCGGGGCGCCTTCGGATTCCGGGTCACCAGTTTGTGGAAAAGACGCCCGAGCTCCACGGTGTTCTGGCTCGAACTGTTCATTTTTGTAGCGTAAGCTACACGGCCGAGGTTGAGCAGTTTGGCGTGGCTTGCATAATGAGCCGTGCTCCGTGCTGCGCAAGCGCGAGGAGCAGTGACGTCACACGGCGCACAGCTGGCGGGGCGGAGCCGCCGTCGCCGCGGGTGTATCTCGAAACAACCCCATTCTGATTTGAACTCTTCTCGCTTGAACCCATTAGCAAAACGCCCTTCGCGTTTTAATCTTTCGCGTTTCAACCCTTTCTCATTTATACCCGTCTCATTTGAACCCATTCTCATTCACCTTTCTCGTTTGAACCCATTCCCAAACGCCCTTCGCGTTTCGACCCTTTCTTATTTGAACGCGTTCTCATTTGAACACCGTATTTCAAACCAATTGCCTAACGCTCTTTGCTCTTTAACCTTTTCTTACGATTTATGCTCTTCTCCGTTGAGCCCGCGTACTTAAATCTTTATTGTTTAAATAAACTCCGTCTCAAAACACGTAAGTGGCGTTTCAACCTTTTTAGAGTGCTCTTGGAATTTCAACCAGTCTCCTTTTCTATGTTAAAAATAATTGAATAAAAATAATGGAGATGTTGGCGCTGTTAATAACAGTGCCGGCTACTCCATAGGAATTGTTATTTGATAAAGAAAATAGCCAGATCTAAAACAAAACAAGCACACAAACAAACAATATTCCCGCCACAGTTGCCATTGTACATATTATTACAATTCTAACATGTTCGTCGATCCAATTTCGTGAACTACCTGTGCCAGTGTGCACCGATGCGAACAGTTAATGCCATGTTCCACACCAAGGCTAACTGGCGATCGCTTACTGCCCGCATTGGCAGCATCACAAAGCAACAGCCGCGGCAGGTCTCTCGCCCTACTGTGCGCCTCGTCGCTCACAAAGCGTCGCCGCCGCCACTCAAGTTCATCACCAGCAGGGATCGGCCAACGATCCTGTGCCCACCCCCGCATGAATCATTTTAACCCTTTTGCATAGGATACATTGCATTCGAAATATGTTCACAGAAATATTATGTTTTCCATACCGTCACCTTAGTGTTAGGCGATTCGCAAAGCATTATGCCATTCAAATTGTATGGCTAATCGTTAGGCTACTGAACGGTCTTTTTGAGACGCATAGTACAAAACGTTTTTTGCCGCAGAATCAGTCATCGCACCTCAGTGCGATGACTGATTCTGCAGTGCTCGGTAAAGCTTTATTCTGGAGCTTTGTTCCCACAATATGGTAATGGGTTAAACTATCTAAGATGACCGCAGCAACAAAACACGGACCATTCAAAGTCCAGAGAATGCCCTTGCCCTCCTTAGAAAGTCGCAAAGGGAGATCCTGCCATCGGCAAACTGGTTCTGCGGCGATTTTTTTCTATTTAATGTGCGGGTGCGGTGATGCGTGGCTTGAAAGCTTTCCCTACCAGGCACAGATTTTTTTCTTCATTTCAGTCGTGAATAATCGGATGCAAATTATGCCCATCTGGCATGCCCTGTGACGATATTGATTTATTTACAACCGGTGTCGGAGTGATTGCACAGATCTACGATCATTGTATATTTGCCTATGTGTCGTCAGCCATGCCGCGGATTGGCATGCACTCTAGATGTCATTCTCCAAGTTGCATTTCGAGGCGTAAAAAAGCTTCAGGTGCCTGGACTTCATAATGCCATTTGTTCCTTTATTTCGGTTTTCTGTGAGTGTATGTTGAAATTATTGCTTTTCCCTAGCCAGATCACGTACAAGATCAAAATGAAAAAAGTCGTTTTGATAACAAGGATGAAGAAAGAATAAAACAATTAAAACTGGGACAAAACAACACATCTTTCATATGAAAGATGTGTTGTTTTGTCCCAGTTTTAATTGTTTTATTCTTTCTTCATCCTTGACTTCAACCAACACGCTCTTTCCCAAGCATCGTTTTGATAATGGTCAAAAACAGAAAGTATGTTTTTTGTAAGTTTCAAATGGGAGAAACTTTAAAATGAGAAGAAAAGTCTTTTTGAGAATGGTCAAAACCAGAAAGTATGTTTTGAAAAAATTTGAAAGGAGAAGTTAAAATAAGAAAAGTCGTTTTGAGAATGGTCAAAACGCGAAAGTTCGTGTTGAGAACGGTTTAAGTGAGAAAGGAAGAAAAGCGAAAGTTGTGTTGCGCAGGGTTGAAATGAGAAGGTTAAAACGAGAAGGTACCCTAGTAAAAAATACACCAGGCCGAGGGCTGGTGTGACTTGATGTTACACCAGACTTTTTCACAGATGTGATTTAAGACATTTCCTGGGTGTGACACCAGAAATTTGGTGTTCTGATGTGACACCAGAAATCTGATGTTCTGGTGGGACATCATGTTTTGTTGTAGTGTGATACCAGAGCACCTGTTGACTGAGTGTTGCTTTACTTACAAAAAAGGGTACAATGATAAGTTTGACAACAACGCTGCTGCCATATTACTTTATTAAAAAAAGCAAAAAAGCACAACAGTAAACCTTCGGAAGCTTTACTGTTGCAGGGAGTTGGCCGCGATCAACTGGGGTTTGTCCGGAGCCACTGCCCTTCGTCGAAGAACCGGACGCCCTGTCGTTCTGCAATTCTTGGCCTTTCAGCTTGCGGTTGACTCGTGTCTTAGTTACGCTGATCCGTTCAGCGTACACCTCCGCGCCAAAAATCTCCTCGTCTAAGGCATCACATTCGACAGATGGCTCGATTTTCTTGTCCAGCTCTTTCAGGGAAGCATCCTTAAGTAGAAGAATATCAAATGTTTCTTCGAGCTCACCGATGTCGGTTGGATCCGTGGCCAGCAGGACGCCAATCTCGTTGATGATCTTTGTTATGGCGGCTCGCAGGGTAATCCTCTTTCGCTTCAGGCGGTCGACGCCCTCCTCGCTCGTAGTAGGCATGATCTGGCCGTTAATTCCCGGTTTTCGGCACCAAAAACTGTAATAATTACTAGCTTTCTTTGTTGTTTTGCTACCAAACCAACCTAGTCGGAAGTCAAGAAAGCGCACCAACACACATCTTTCCGGCTCCGACTCACAAAGACGACTGCTTTATTTTCTCAAACTTAAACAAGAATACCGTCGGAAAGGGAAAGAGAAACCCTCGAAGAGGCGAGCCGGCGAGCGCCCCAAGCTGCTCAAGGCCACCCGGGAAAGTGCTCGGGACGAGGGGGACACTTCTTGAGCACAAAGGAGCCCGCTGCGGGGTCTCCGGCGACCACCAAGACGGGAGGAAACAAGGCACGCCGTCGGGGGACGGGGCGGCACAAAAACTAATAGAAAACACGCTCGCGGACGGGGGAAAGTCAACAAAAACACAACTCTGGTGTCACATCAAACTGCGTGGTATGCACACCAAGCTGCCTGGTGGTCACATGAGCCCTTGTGGTGTGACACCAGACTCTCTTGGTGTACCCATCAGGCTGATGTGCGGGTACACCAGCATTTCTGGTGGGCACATCAGGCTGGTGTGCTCGATACACCAGCATTGCTGGTGGGCACACCAGATATTCTGGTGTCACACCAGGATTCTCTGATGTCACACCAGGATTGCCTGGTGTATTTTTCATTAGGGTAGAAATGCGAAAGGGTTCAAATGAGAACCACCCGTTGCCGCGGGCTCCGCCGCCACCGCGCGTGCCTCGCCGGTCTGCGCAAGCGCGAGAAACAGTGACGTCACACGGCGCACAGGTGGCGTGCCGGAGCCGGCGCCGCTAAAGCCCCTTGATAAAGGCGTTTTTTACAAGTACCGCCAACCATTGTTCTGGAAACGCGCGAGACACGTGCCACGAGAGGGTGCTCCGCCGCCATTTGCTTCCAAGGGCCGCTCATCGAGAGGGTGCTCCGCCGCCATTTGCTTCCAAGGGCCGCTCATTTCAGTGCTGCGCCGCCATTTGCTTCCAAGATCGGCTCGAGACACGGGCCACGTGTGCTCGCGCATTTGACGCTACTTCCAAGACAAACGGAAACATATCGAGGGGCTTTAGGCGCCGCCGCGGGCTCCGCTATTACCGCGCGCGCCTCTGCGGTCTTCGCATTCAAGATGAGTGACGTCATAGCCGCGGCAGACGCACTGGCGCCGCCGCGTGCCCAGCTCTCCGCCTCCGTTGCGCAGTAGCCAAGTCTGACGCTACACCAGAGCCGCTTGATAGCGACTCTCATTTTGTGCGCATAAGCTCACGCTATGTATATCCTGGCATAGCCGAGCTAAGCCACCGCAATTTTTATTTCTCGCGAATTAGGGAGCTCGCGCATCAGGAAGCTCGCGCAGCGAGCCAAAAAGAAAGAAAAAATCCTTTCATCTCTCGGAGCTGGCTCCTACACTCCCTTTGGGCTCTAAAAGTTACTTATTAATCTTTGTTTTTGTTGCGCTTCAAACGAAGATAAATAAGTAACTTTTCGAGACCATGAAAGCTTTCGAAAGAGCGCAAGTGCCACGTAACAAATAGCGGCCAGTCACGTGACAAATATAGGCCACTTTTCCGCGGCGCCCGCGGGCGCCAACTAGGAATTCGTATGAACATTTTCTGTGCACTCTCGTCCCCAGCCACCTATTAGGCGTATCTGGTATGGGCGACGAAAAAATACTAAAACGTTTCAACTTGTAACTAGTAAAAAAATAAGGGGGAGGCAAAACGATAATGTGTGATGGTTACGCTTATATCCTAAGTGTCTTTAGCTGGCGTGGCGACGGCAAAACAATGTGTTCGCCCATACTGGAAGTGATGACAATTCAAGATGGCGGCGCCCTTAGAGAAAGAGTCGATAGTGCCGTAAATATAGCTCTAAAATTTTTCATTTTCGTTGTAAATTCGTTTAAGAACTTCTTTTTCCCAACCCGGCTGTTAAAAAAAAAAGATTGCTTCCTTTGCATGTGTCTTTTAAGATATGGCGGCATTCGAACGAAGCTTCGCATACGCCGACAGGCGCGACCTTGAAATCTGTTAATTCGTTTTAAAATTAGTTTTCTTGACTTTTCTGCCAGCAGCCCAGAAACACTTGTCTGAAGTACAACTGTTTTTCGACTGCGAGCACCGTATCGACCACATCTACACAAAACAATAAGTGCAAACCTTTCGTACACTCTCAGACAAAAGGGTGTATTATTACACCCTTTGTCTCGTATAATACACCCCCAAACTTCAATTTGACGTACAGCGCCCTATAGTCGAACAGACGGCCCCATATTTTACAAGGGACTTGATAGCCGTGTGGTACAACTTAATAAAATAGCTAATGTACGTGTTACTGATTACAAAAAAAAAATCGGGTTTTCTTGGCCCGACTGCAAAACCTCAGTGTTTTCTTTCTGTGGTCTTTGATACGTACTTTAGCTATTTAAAAAGTTATATCGCACCGTTATCAAGCACCTCGTAAAATTTGGGGCTGTCTGTTCGACTATAGGGTGCTGTACGTCGAACTAAAGTTTTGGGGTGTATTATATGGGACAAAAGGGTGTAACGTGATACCCTTTTTTTTAGAGTGTATCATACCCCTTTAAAAAACGCTACTGCATACCAACGCAGATTATATGGGTGTTTCGTACATTATGCTACGCGACTCGTACACAAATAATTATTGCGCTTGCGGCTAGAGACTATAAATATAATTAACTTTTTGACGTCACGTCAGTGCGGTGGCGCTGCTGTCGGCACTCCGCATGCGCAGACGTTCAGACGCAGCCGACACTAAGAGGTGATGGGACAACTCAGACACCATCAAATTCGCACCATCATGGTGCTCCAAATGTTGCTGTACGTGTTCTATAATCGCTGAACCAATCAGAAACAGAAGAAAAGAAAAAAGAGTACGGACCTGGGGTTTTGACGCTGCTTGTATGGTACCATTACCTTGTCTCGATTTGAGCTGACACCAAGTAAAAAACAAAAATAAATTATCTCAAGAAACGAAACTTTAGCGATTCTATTGGCGAACATTGTTGGAGACACCAACTGGTGCGAAAATTTTAATTTGCTTTTTTAATTCATACCTGAGTCGACATAATGCTTATAAAATAAGTATCTAGTTTCGAACACCTAGTTAGGCGCCCATTTCTGTTTTGTGTGTGGCCTAGAGGTTCTCGCGCTAGCACTTCTCATTCGAACCACTCTGAGCTGCGAGAACTGATCCTCACGGAAAACCAGCTCGAGGGCGAATGCAATATTTGTTTCCTCGTGTTAAAGAGTTGCAGAACAAATATAAATATGACGTTGAAATGAATATACATTCTAACTGTTCAGTCACATTTAAGAGTTTATTTATATTATAACTCAGTCTAACTCGGAGCGGGAAGTCGCGATGAAGGTATTGACATAATTAATTCCAGTCGAACTCTTCACGTTTTTTTTTCTTTTATATACAGGCGGATGTTGCTCCAACTTATGTTCAAGCCACGAACTTCGTAAATAAAGTTGAAAAGTTCTAGCTTAACAAGTTTACTAGATGGACCGACTTTTATATCTTCAGCGGAGAAACAATTCACTTAGTCTTTATAGAAAATATACGATCGACTATTTCGACATTGCAGGTTGATAGCATAGGGACTAAGTTTACGAGGTTTTCGTTTTTACGTTTGTGTCAACTTAGTGACTTTGAGTTAGAAAGCCTTCTACGGAACTCGTTTTGGCGCATTTAAATCAATAAAACAGAGTTCCATGGCAATGAGAGTGCCATTTGACACACCCTCTTGCCTTGACAAAGGGCACTCGGAGGAAAATAGAGAACGCAAAATCACCATAAATGTGTTATTTTCGCAGCTGCCAGGTGGCGTTTCCTAAGACATCTCTTATTCGTTGTAGCAGTTCTGTTTTCAGTCGGTACCTATAATGAAACGCCATTTTGGTATGGTTACTGCAGGCACCAAAGTGCAACTAAAACATCTTTAGTCAGTTTTTTGTCACCATTAGAGTTATTATCGTAAAGTAAGTAAATATTTTAACATAATCTTTATTCATGCTTCGAAAGCCGGCTGTCATATTTCTCAGCGCTCTACTAACCGCGCCGACTTTTGTTACCTAGAGATTCCCTGCAATTACATCGTCAGTGTTTGTCAAATCATATTATCAGCGCCAAACTTTTCATTTCTATGCCAAAAGCCCCATTAGCACAATAAGAAATAAAACTCAACAGAATAAAATAAAAGTCATGTGGGAAAATCTCTTATATCTTGTCAGCAATTATGGAATTTTAACGAGCGCGTTAGAAACCATCCATTAACTTGCAACGCATAAACGGGCGAGCATTAAAATCACAAAAAAAAGAACTACGATAAGACAAAGGCGATCCAAATAATCAAGATGATAATGATTAGGTACCTCGAAAACGCGCGAAACCTTCTCCTTTCATTTTCTTTCAGCGGCCCTAATTCAGCGCCCAGCTGCCGGCTAACATCCGCTCCTCCTTACGATTGCCTTGTCGGCGGCGCCCGACTACCATTAATCACCGTCGCCCCGCCTGCCACCTTGGCTCTTATTATTTTTTTTTGCCTCTGTCGCACTGGCTTTGTCTCAGTTTTACTTTTATATATATATATATATATATATTTTTTGTAACGTTGATTAGAAAGGCTGAGCCGCGCCGACGAAGGTTTGGGCTTTCGCCAGCGACGACCGGAAGACACGGCTTTGCATACCCGAGTCGTATTGTTTGCCTTGTGCCGACTGTTGCTGGTGGCTCTATTAGCTTGGCCCACGAGGAGTGCATGAACGCGATAGAAGCTGACAATACGTCTATCTGGAGTCACTAAGACGCTGAAAACCGCAAGGAGGAGCCTCAGTTGTCCTGCCTTCAGCGCGAGCTTCTACCAGCGACAACGTTCAGGCGTCTTTTGGACCTCTAAAGCGAGCATGCAGCTAAAGAACGGCGAAAGTTATGTAATGCGTGCTGGAGGCGGAGCACTCGAAAGACACGCCCTGCCGCTCTTATTCTTTTCGTTACTATATTCAGAAAAATAATGAAAGAGCTCCTTTGAATACAGACGCCAGCGGTCTATCTCGGCTGGTAAGCGCGTCATTTGTCCCGGGCTTGGTCACGCAACGAACGGTGGTTTGGAGTATCTGGTGATAAAAGATAGAAACCCCGCCTGCGTGTTTCTTTAAAGTACTACTCCGGCCATTTTTCTAGTTAGCTCAAACAAACTATATATATTTCAATCACCGGCCTTTACCCTTTCCGGTATACCATTTAGTATCGCGAATTTCTGCATAGTCATTGTGAAATCAACGCATGAAAATTATGCCCAACCCAACATTCCAATAAACACGCGCCTTTCAGTACGGTGACATCAGGGAAAGGCGGGCTTGCGGGCCGAGCGGGTAGTTTAAAAATTAACTATGCCGACCATTTGCCTCGTGCTGCTGCTCGGGTGCTGAAGCGAGCTTCCAAAGTGTTCATCGGACCTAATGAAACTGCTTGTAATTAGTGTGGAAGAATGTATAGAGTCCAAAGAGTGAACCTCTACCTTCCGCTGACGGCACTTTTTATTCGTTGCCAGTAGACACTTTTATTTTGAAAAAACACAGTGAGGATTAAAACTGATAATTAAATAACTTCGCCAAAAAAGTTAATTTGGCCCAATATTTGAGTAACTATTTCAGCGATGTTTAGTGATGTGGTTAGGAAGTTTTCAGGCAAATCGGGGACTATTAAAAAAACGCCGGAGTACCCCTTTAACAAGAGCCTTTCTCTCACAAGCGAATGTTGCCTTAAGATCACATCGTGCCATAGTTGCTCTCAATTGGCTATTTGTTTTACTACTACAGCAGTTAGTGTGACACTTCGCAGGTTTCGCGAGGTTCACAGCGTTCCATATCGACGCGGGCCATTTTCGGCACTACGCCAAAACATTCCACATTGACGTCACGCCACTGACGTCACGTCGCTCGACACTACCCTGACGTCAGGCCACGCATCACGTCACCTGTTATCTGGCGTCAGCTGATACCATGACGTGACATTGTCATGTCAAGTTGCACAGTGACGCCACGCGACTTTATGACGTCAGGGGACTCCGTGAGTCACATGATGTCATGGCGGTACGTGACGTTGTGACGACACGTGATATTCAGACCTCACGTGACAATACGTCTCCACGTGACACCATGACGGCACGTAAAAATGTAAACATGAGTGCTGATAATGGAAACAATAAAAAACAAAGCGTTTTCGCAATTATGCCGGAAATTCTCTCGGGCGATAAAACCAATAAAGCTAGATGGGCGTTAAGCCGGCGAAACCACGGGTGTAATACTAGGTGAAGCTACACGCTTGAAACTCGACTGCGCGATTTCGGAAGTGTTCTTCAGTGACCACAATACAGTGCTAGTTTGTGTCCTTAAACACTGCACAATACGTTCAGGAGCAGTACCAACGACTGGAAGCGGTTAATGCATACACATGCAGTTTCGTCGTTCCCTGGATTTGAAACTTGCGCGAGCGATTTTCAAATTGGTCTTCAATTACCAGAAGGCATACTTAGCTTGTGTTCCGATAAATTGTTTAACAAGTTCACAAAATGCTCTCTACCTAATACCCCTGATAAGTTCAAAACGCTATGGAATTTTCGTCCGGTGTGTTACTCGGTTAAACACGAAACCACGAAACTTCTTCATGCGGACTCTATGGTGCGCGCTCGCACCTTTACCGTTCATTCCGTCTGTCTGCTCGGAAATAAAACCTCAGTTGCTCCGACGTCACATCTCAGCCGTCACATTATTTCACATTACTGGTTGCGTAAGTTCCCTGAATTTTATTTTCTCCGCAGTTCGTGCGTAATTCCCCCCCCCCCCGTTTTTTTTTTCGGTTAACGTTTTAGGTGTGCAAGGAGAGACAAAACACGATGAAGCAAAATATGTTCACATCCCAAGTCAGGGACAAGAACCTGACCATTTTATATCCGAGGGTGAATCAAACGATAACCTTCAATTATTTTTTACTCTAAATTTATTTAATTAAAATGGTGCGAATCTTTAACAGTTTTTAACAGTCTCCAGTCCACTCAATGCAGATATTCCAGCGTTTAATAAGCGAGCGAGAAAATTTTGGCAGAACCTATATTTCGGTCGGGTGCAAAGCTACTCGTGCACTGCCTGTTGTACTACCTGCTCGTGGGACAGGATATGCTTCGTCCCGTTTCCACTTTGAGTGGTCCAGATGGTTGGCAATCTCTTGGGGCGAAAAGCGCGAGTGATGTTGACAAGGTTATTCTAAGCCACACTTTTTATGCAAAACAGTCCTATGCGCCTATACCCGTTTTCACCTCAAGAAAAAGGAAGTTTTGCTTTATGTTCATACGCTGCGCTAAGTTGTTCTTGCAAGATTTTTTCATCGGAGGCAGAAGCGATGTTTGTGGCGTTTGAAACGTGTATGTCTTGGTAAGGCAACATATATCTAACCTAAAATGCACCCATATATATCTCAATTTTCACCATAAAGAAGGAAATTAGTAAGAAACCGTACTTTTTATACTTCGGTTCTTGTTGTGAAAACGAGTATAGTTTAGTCACTGACAACTTAAACAATGCAGGGCGTGACTTATCGTGTTCATGGCTTTGCTTCGTCATATGTTCTTCGGTGCTCCTATCGGCCAATAGCGCAGTCTTATTTGGAGCGATTATGAGATGCACGGACCTAGCGACGCCCTGCGTTTCTTAAGCTGCCCTGGATTATAGTGGGTTAGAGAGCGTCGAATTCAGACCTTTCCAGCGGCAGTCTCGAACGAAGCGATTTACAGCGCGCGTCCCGTGGTTTTGAGAGGGTGCGCCAGTGTTGTCCGACTGCGCTGGGCAATGGGTTTTCCAGTCAGTTGGCTGTGACAGCCTGCGTAGGCGCACTTCCGGACGCTGGTGGAGGCTACATTGCAGCGTTCTATTTTTATTTTGTGTTTTATGGCGAATAGAATTTCTCGCGGTTTTTAAGAATGCATTGTACTATTTTTGAAAACAAAAACAAAGAAGAAATGAAAGCTGTTTTGGTGAGCCTGTGCGCGACAGAACAAATGCAACTGGAATGATTGTTTCATATTATGTTGATTTTTTACGGCACCATACAATCAGCCGTGTCAATCTTCAAAGGTTTTAGCCGTCGAAAATATTTGACCACACAGGATAGCCGAACTGCATGAATATTCCCCGCCCACAACATGAAATTCAACGAGTCTCATCAATCAAACAACATATATTGTACGTACCCCACGGTGCCGCGTTATCAGAACAGGATTTGAGAAAGGTCCCCAATAACACAACATATCCGACATAAAGTGTCGACGATAGTCACTCCACGACGATAGAACGGAATCCGGCGTGTTTTGGGGCACATGTAAAAGAGCTAGGGCTGCTTTTTTGCACAGCTTCAAAGCAAATGAGCGAACGTGTCTATTCCCAGAGCCCTCTGTCTATTCCGTCCCCACACCACAACCCTAACCTATCAGCTATTTTTCGCGAAGACAAGGAACATAGCCGGGAAGGAATTTTGGAGATTATCTTAACGGAAATAACCCTCCAAGAACGTCGAACTGCCTGCGTCTCAGGCTGCCTGACGCTCGCTCGCTTCGTTCGTTTCCCGCGGAGGCCGAGCAGGCTAAAGCCCTGGTATTCCTTGGTTCTCATAGATGAAGATAACACACAAATAGTAAGCATCCTAAACAGGCAAATGAAGTAAAAAGAAACTCAATAAAAGAAGCCGCCGAACTCCGAATGCATAATGCAGGTGGGGATGCACGCTGATCGGGTTTCCACAGCTCAGGCGGGTGGCAGAAATTTCTGGCTGATAGGGGTCGCTCGATTCGCAAAATGGCGGCGGCCAGAGAGCTCTTTTTGCAAAGATCTATAGTGGGACTTTTGTACGATTAACCTTAATGTCCTTTAACCAGGCTAGAATATTTGCTTCTTGGTTGTTTTCTTTTATTGCTCTTTCCCCTTTGCCAAGACTTATTAGTTGTTCTCTTCTTCTTCTTCGTAATGCTCCGCTTTCCGGTACCAAAGTTGGTCTTTATTTCATACTTTTATATCTTGAAATGTTTCTTTTCATGTACCTCTAGTAACCAATCACAATTTGGTATTTTGTTTGCAATTTTCCAGAAGTTCCTTACCTCTGCAGCTTGGGGAAAGTTTGCGCAACAAAATGGAAAATCATTTAGCATGTATACAAAATCCGCCGTACAGTTTTTTTAACCTTTTTATATCTGTGGTCTAATGGCCCCTCTTATCAACAGTACAGTTAGGTGCGCATTTTTTTAAAAATAAATGTATGTTAATCCCTGGATCTATTATATCAGATGTGATCATCTGTGACCTTCTAAACTGATATATGTTTATCCCTGGCTGGGGTTGGGGATCAAGCAGCCATTCCACTTTTTGTCTAAAGCTTCCTAATTGCTTTTTGGTGTTTATGGGCAGATTCACTGCACATCTCTAGCTTTGTTTTATTACGTGACAACCGGAGAATCGTACACAAGTCAAAATACGCACACACATGCATCACAAATTTATGTGCTTTTACAGGACAACATTTATGCAATCCTTATAAGTGGTGAACCATGGCACACAATTACACTAAATTTTGAGCTGGAAAAAAATTAAAAGACGTTATTCAACATAAGGAGCGAAGAAGAAAACAGCAAAAATTTGAAGAGCAAAGTAGATGTAATGTAAGTAGGGTGACTCAACACTCACGCTGCAGCCCCAATCATTGCTTTACGCCTTCTAGACATTGTCTCCTGCGATAATAGTTCAGATAGCCGTAGATGCCTACCTTTGAACGTACCAGACATGCATATAAATTCAAAGTATCGAAGGTTTGAAGAAATATTTTGATACCGCATGAACAAAATTCGGCCGAGACACTTAAGACTGCTTACATGTAGGAATGTGAAAGCATACCTACACGCAGCGCAAGCAGCGCGCCACGTCTTCCTTCTTCACTCGGCCCTCTTGCGGTGACATCACGCTCCCTCACTGCGCAGGCGCGGCAAACTCCGCCAACTTCCAGACGGCTTCCGTCGCGAAGCATCTGCGTTGCTGTGCTTTTCTTTGTGTTTTATTTTTGGGGCGCGTCCGCTTTGATCTTGAGCGCCCTCACCACATTCCGTGACGCAGCATTTGCGTTGCTGTACTTTTCTTTGTGTTTTATTTCTGAGGTTCGTCCGTTTTGACCTTGAGCGGCGCGTGCTTGATGACGTATTTTCATTACCATCTTTCGGGCACATCGCCGACGCCTTTTCGCGTAATGGGACAAGTAACGCTTTTGCCATAATACGCACCATGGCGCAGACCAGCTTGCTCGAAACCGATATACAACGGCAGAGACGTGTAGAAGCAATCCAGATGAATCGACCCGAACAAATGAAACCATGTGAGAGTGGCACACAATTTGTTACGGGCAACTAACTGTGGTCGGGAAGAAAGTACATACGTATGGTTATAATAAATTGTTTTGGGTCATGCTGCCTTCGTCAGGTGCACCTCGTTATTTGCGAGAAGTAGCGGGATTGTAACATTTCACTTCGCCATAAAACATTTGAAGGAAAGGAAGCAAGGTCAGGCGCCGGTGATTGAATTATTTCGTGAAACAGTATTACGCAGCTCCTGTTATATCACGAGACTGGGCGATTCAAGGGATCTATTGTGTCCTTTAGATATATGAGCCTGAATAATGACTGAAGAGGTATTCAAAGGGTAGTATTATGGTGTTTATGAGAGACAATATTTTGGCGTGTGTGTATAGACCTTTTTCACTCACCCTGGCATGGGCGCTGCCATCTTGAAATTACGTGATGCGGCCGCTATTATGTTGCGTCAACTCGTCACTCAGCTATTCCGCTAAAAAAAGAAGAAAACGTTGTAAGTGTTGTATCCGAGAGCTACGCTAGTATCACGTCACCATGTTCAACGCACATTTTTACTTTACTTCTTGTCATTCAAAGGGTTACATTTTATGAAAATATTAATAAGTCAATCGCCAATCTTAGCCTAGCCTAGCGGCGTCATCATGACGACACTAGGCAAACAAATGATAACATTCATTACTAAGGCATGTTTTCACTCATTCACTTATTAGCCGTTGTAAAGAAGAAAAAAGGCGTCTTCGAAGGTCGCTCAAGCTTGTAAATTCGTGCACCGAATAGCTCGTTTTTCTTTCGGGGTCGTGAATAAGATAAATTTCTTAGTAAAACGACGGCTGCAATTTTTAGGATTTCTGAACTTCAAGTTTGGTGCGCACAATGAAACAAAAAACAAGAACAAGAAGTTTTGAACTTTCGGCTGGCTTGGCTGACATGTTGATCATATTGATGTAAAACCAAAATCCTAACATTTACGTAAAACGTACATCGCTTACGTTAGTAGAACTGTCTAATTGGATATGTGTGTTCATGTATGTATATAAAACGGGTGTGTCGAGTTTATATCCCGTCAAAACCAATCAAGCTCCGATCTTAGAGATATAAACTGATAAGGACTATACCATCTTTTTCTGTGCTAAACAGGCTCAGTCTTTACTAGAGAAAAAAAATTACATGCCGTTTAGTTGCCATCATATTTACAGGGTACAAAGTAGTTAAAGGACACAAATACCTACAGGCTGGTGGTTGCTCTTTTGAAACCTGGCACTGTAGTAGATGCACAGAAGCAGCATAGGCTCACTGATAATGCGCGTAGAAAACAATTAGAACGCTATCGCGTATCGCACAAGTACAAATAAATATTGATACCCAGTATAAGAATTCGAAGGACAAAGTTTAGCCATGACGATGCTGGTCGTATCGACCAGCTTCATTTGCCTGGCCAATTTCGCCGTTCGCCGATTCTGATAACAGTGCGTGTCCAAATTGTGGAAATTGTACCTTACGATATTTTTAGTTTAGGTTTCCAAGTTGTGCGCAATGGCCACCAGATAATTCTCTGGAATAATGAACTGCTATCCTGACATTGACATATATCCATGTTACCGGGAATACTTAACCGCAATGAAGTAACCTTTAATTGCTGTTACGCGTCACCACCGCCACCACACTATACGCTCGGATAGCTCTTTCAGAACAAGTGAAGTGTGCGCATGCACAACTTTGATGTGTGCTCAAGATTCTCAAGCACACGGACGCCAATAGCTTTTACCGCATAGCCGTAGAATGTTGCCCCCAAGTATGGTATGTTAACAATGGCTACGCTTAACTGAAGTTAAGTGTGCCCGTTTAACGAGGGTATTCGAGTTCCCTTTTCCAGTTTCATAACCAAATGAACGAGAGCTCGCGGCTTCACTTTTTTCGAATCAAGAGCTCTAACAATGCGCATTTTTAGCACGCATTGTCAGCGCGCCTTTT
Source organism: Ixodes ricinus (assembly GCA_037355805.1). Lineage (NCBI taxonomy): Eukaryota > Metazoa > Arthropoda > Arachnida > Ixodida > Ixodidae > Ixodes > Ixodes ricinus. The sequence goes on from JAZHYW010000536.1 coordinate 65,335, forward strand.
TGCGCTAAAAATGTAGCGATAACAGTGCGCGACATTGCTAGCTTAAACCCGACATGGACAATTTTCTGTGTTTTACTCGGACAGAGTATATAATAAGCACCCAGGTTTCCGGCTTAGGTAACTGCTCTAAATGAGGATGTTCCACAGCACTGGTGATTTTAGTGGCATACGTTTAATTTTACTATAAAGAAAAAACAATACAATCTGGCATTCGCTTGTTCGCGCAAACAGTGTAGAGCTGTGAACATACGCGTTACCCTGGCGGTATAGTTGCAATGTTTCGGAATCGGACTTTTCTCATTCTGTTCTTTTGTCTCACGTCTCCCTTGATTCGCACTGATTGTACATCGGATGTTTCCTCGCGGGCTTCGTTTGTAGGGCGCAGCTAAGCGTTCGTCGCCTCTGTCCCTTGAGTGCAAAGCCCGAAGAATGGGGCTACGTGCTTCGGCGGTTCCTAGTGCAATCCTGCGAAAGTCATTGTTCTTTTACAAGTTGGGACCCTACGGCACGTCGGCGAAGGCACTGCCAAAGAAGCAACAATCGCGGCTGTTCTCTAACGACCGTTTCGTTATTGTCCTCTTCTAAGAGAAATCACTTTAGGACAGTGGATAAGGCTCGCTGAAGGACAAAACAATGAGAGTGATCACGAATTACCAAGCAAAACGATGCCCCGCAAAAAATATTGGAAACGCTGATAACGTATTCCTATCCACGAAAAAGGATCCACCATTTTATTGTTCTCTAGATGCCTGTCGTAATTTAACTTTGAGCTTCGCCCTGCGTGCGGAGATGATATAGAAAGAAAGAGTTCGCGTAACAGAAGTGCCAGGATGAATATAGACGACTCGGTGAAATACTGCTACAGATGGAAAAGAAGTCGGCAATGTGTATTATCCAACGAAGTAGAGGGAGATTAGAGCGATAAACTGGCAGCTGAAAGTGACCCCCGCTCGGCCGCCTCCATGTTGCACATTTTTGACCACTAGACAGGTGACCTTATAGTTTTACGTCAAGATTTTAGCAAAGCGCCAAGCACAGATAATTTCTTATTGATATTTAATATCAGCAACTGCTAGAGAAGTTATGTTACGTCTGTTTTAAGTCCAAAATGTGCTTTTACAACAGAAACTCGGGGCAGCTTCGCAATGGCTCCGCTATATGCCGTCAGCCGCGGTGATGTCTGTTGTGTTTTTATTGGAGCCCGACACTGATCTCTGGGGCTAACAGTAATAAAAATTAGGTTATCGTGTTTTTTTGTGTTTTTTTTTTACTGCGATTTGAATACAAATCTTGGCTCAGTTTTGTATAAAAGCCTTAGGATTTGGTACGGTCACGTGTCTAGTGGTCAAAACTGTACAACCATGCGGCAGCCACGGAGGGGGGGGGAGGGATGGGGAGAGGGGTCACTTTTGCCTGGTGAACGGAATACGAGTTTATCGCTCTAAGCCTCTCTACCTCGTTGGTATTGTCCAAGGTGAAACATGGCATCGGCTTCACCACAGAAAGCCTAATTCGGCGGCGAAGCTCCTTCGTGAAACGTCAGGTAATTTACGTTTTCAACTCTCGTATCAGTTTTATTGCGAAAATATTGAAAGCTCGGTGTATGAGAAGGCCACCGGATGACTGGCAGCAATTTCAATACAAAAATAATGTGTCAGCGCAAAAACACGTTATGGTCAAGAAAAAATGACGCCCATGAAGGCGTCAAAAATGCCACGCGTCGTTCACGGCTCCAGAACAATGCAGTGTTGAAATAGAAATAACCCAAAGAAATATTTATGTTAAGATATTCACAAAGAATAGCTAGATCTGAATTTTTTGTTGCTTTTTTGTATTGAACTGTATTTTTATTATTACAGTTACAAAGCCCAATGCAGTCGGAATATTTGAGTTGTCAAAATATTGTTTCTAGTTTGGCTGAACGATTCTATTACTCTTTCATTTCGAGGACCTTCTTGTTGTTGTTATATAAATCGCATATGTTAAGCGTATTTATTTTTCTCTCCACGAGCAAGCAACCTCAAAAGCAATGAGATGATATAGGCTCAATTAACACCCTCAACTCGCAGACAGAACAAGGGTCCACGTGATATGGCGCCCTTTTATGCCCAAAATGTTCATTACAGACACGGACTAGACTTGGTAATTAAAACGACACGTGCTCTGCCTTGGCCATTGTTAGTGATTGGCTCTATCCGTCAAAGTAGTAATTGCATTAGAAACCCAAACCAAATAGCAGTTAAGGCATTACATTCACTCAAATTCAAGTCGAGCAATCATTTACAGGACGGAAGACAAATCACATTTGTCTTCCGTCCTGTTGAAGTGATTCCCACAAATACGTCCCATTTATGATCGCCGAGTCCGCTTGAACAAACTTTAGAATGAAAGCCTTCAAGGCTGAAGCGAAATCTCCCTCCCCCTCTCCAGATTTAGGTGTACACCTTGACCTTAGTGACCTTAGTTATCTTCTACTTTTTATCTATCAAACAACGCCGGTAAAAACCAAAAAAAAATGTAAAGAAGGAATCGTTTTTTCAGCAAAAAACTTCAACTGCCGTTAAACGAAACAAAAATTGCCGGCGGCTATGGATTCTGAGTTGCTACTGTGTGGATGCCGGCAAAGAGTGGGGAAATGCCGAGAAAGAAAGGAGTGTAGCGCGTCCTGTCATAGATGACGTCGGTGGGTAAAGGATATGGGGAAACAGCGATAGCGCGCCCCGCGATCACGTTGGGTTTTGCGTGCGGACGCCGGCTGATTTTACCGGAAAGGGTCACTAACAGCTACCGCTGAAAAGCCACTTATCTAGTGTACTTCCAAACTCCAAGTACTATCCACCGCTCATTTTTTCTAGACGCTGACTCTTCAATATTCAAAGGAAACCGAACAAAAACCAGGTACTGCCGGCGTTCCGACGGCGTGGCGGTCGGTTCGGAAACACGCAGCAATCGAATCAAAACGACGTGGTGAGATTAGCGTCGAGACAATTATTACCTCACGAGCCATTTCCGGCCATCGGAAGGCACATCACGCTCGATCAAATGAGTTCGGCACGCTTGAGAGGTTTTCATGATATATAGCCCAGTCGTCGTAGTCGCTGATGCCGATCCAGCGAGCTAATTGCAATGTAGGAAAAGCTGTACTGGCCGCATGGATTCTTTCGCACGTTCCAGCCTTATGGATTTCCTCCTCTTTCTCTCAATTATCTCTCTTCTCTCTCATCTCTTTCTTTCTCTTTGTTTCTTTTTCAGTTTCTTCTTGTATAGTCCGGTGATTATTTCCGCTCGGAAAAGTTTATTCCCCTAGTCTGGCTACGCCAAAAACACTGCACAGACACATGTGTACTTGCGTGTCTTTATATTTACACGCTTTCTCGGCGAGACACGCCCGACGTTAAGCGAAATTCGCTAGCTACTCTTTTTGTCTTTCTTCCTGACGCCTATATTTTGTTTTATCTCTAAAATTAATTTTAGTGAGGCAAGTGTATGTGATTATAGCCGGCATACTTTCAATCGACTATTTGTCTGGATTTTGTGCAGTTGGAGTTTAGCAGCCTTTCGTCTGGAGCCTTCGAGTTAAAAGAAATGGCCATGTTTAGTTACCGCGTAACGCCTATAACATATCTTAAAAATATATTTTGTTAATTATGTACAATTATGGTACACGTTACGAGAGAAATTTGTAAATCCATATTTAGTTTAGGTTTGGCATGATTCAGAGGGAAACAGGAAAGCGTAGAGACGACATTGCAGCAATTTAACATAATAATTGGATCCCCCTCATACAATGTTTCTCAGGGCGCTTTGTAGTATATTAAATTAATAAATATATAATTTAATTAAATACAACTGCAGGACCGATGGAAGTGGAAGAAAATCGCACCGTCGTTTTAAGCGTTTTTTTTTCTTTTCAGACTACGTAGAGACTGATTTAGCCAGCAGAATTATGAATTTTTTTTAATCCCTGTGCTGTACGTAGGTTATTCTAATAAGTTTAAACACTGACATTGAAACTGATAATACGACACACACACATATCTTTAATAAAATGGTTCGCAGATACAAAAAACACATTTTTTATTTGATTGTTTCTATATTTTATAGTAAACTATACTGGTTAATACACCATTGCAGAAAAACAATATTCGTAATGTGCTTTTTCCCCTTATAATTATGGCTGCGTAACTTACGGAGTTTGCTGGTTTGAACACCTTCACATAAACGCATAAATTAGGCCGGAAACAATTACATCGATTTACAAAATACATTTTTAACTGCTCGTAGATGCATGAGCCAAATCGACTTTGCATATTTCCTTCTTTTTAAATTACAAAGCTGAAAATCCATAATAAACAAATATTTTAGTTTTCTTATTCAAACAGATTTTAAAAAAATTGTATGACCGGGATATAGATGCCTTCTTATAGTGCGTTAAACGTTCTGAGTTTATGAAATTTAATTAGGTGTCTAGATAATTAACCGAACGTCTGTGAATTTATCATTATAACTGCTTGATTAAAGTATCACGTTGCAATTGTTGCTTTAAAGACTTATTATTCGGTTGTAAGTCGACATAAAAATTAGACAAAAGGCAATGGGTTTTGAGATATTAATCCGTGAGCTTTCATTTTTATGGATCCTGACACCGAAACGGGACTGCAGAAATTGCGCCGGAAAGAATATTTACAAGTGCTAACCCGGACAAATGATCCCAGTCACAAGTTTCTGCATTGTTTGCTTGATCTACGCCGTTTCTTTTAATGTTTCTAATTCGCCCGTATTGAAACATATGAATACGGTAGTGCAAAATATATATGAATTCTGAAACATTAGACTTGTTAAGTTAGGTTAGGTTAGTCTAGGCTAAGCTAGGCTATGCTAGCTTAGGTTAGTTAGGTTAGAGTTAGGTTAGGTTAAGTTAGGTGCCCAGTCAGGCAACACGATCGCCTTTTGCACCAAGGTACCATTTCAAGGAATATGTACCCATTGAAAGAAAAAAATAAACTGATTGATTGATTGATTGATTGATTGATTGATTGATTGATTGATTGATAGTTATAGATTAATTAAATTTGAAAACGCTGAGAGCCCATCGGTTGACCAACCTGGGAAACAACCATAAACAAGTGTTGAGGAGCAAGCATTAACCACGTGTACGTAATATCTACAGGAGCATGCAACACAAACTTTCGACCTTTTCTGTTGCTTTCTGTGGACTCATGCAGCATGTAACTAATTTCAATCCAAACAAATTTACACTGAAATAGACACTCTTCATTGGATACCGGACATTGAATCGGAGGTAATTCCATTCAACGAGGAGTTATTTGTGCAGATCAGTGCCTACTGCTCAACCACAAACAGGACAAGGCATGCAATACATATAAACACAACTTCAAGCGCAGCATTATGTCTTAGACTGACTCGCAAGCTCATCAGGAGCTCGGGCTCGTGCACGTGGCGCGCCCGCTGAACATCACTGCCAACGTCAGTGCGCAGATTGTCGGCCGCTTGCCAAACACTTCACCAAACGCCGTTTCATCGAATCGCCTTACGCCATTGAGTGAAATTTTGTAAAGGCTAGCATTTTTCCGATGTTAGAAAATTAATTAGTAGATGATGATAATGCAATTAATGCAAAGGTACACATTAATTTTTAAATCACCTTAATATTCGATTGCGTTGGTAATTTTTATCAGATCTTCGGTGAAATGCGAGATACAAATAGAGTGGGAATGTGACTCCTTGAAAGCCATGCTCAGAAAAACTTGCACTCGAAGGATAATAGTAATAATATTAGTGTATTCACCATATGCATATCATGGGGGCTGGGATAAAAAGCTAGTGCAAGCAGCGCTTGACTCGTCCCCAGCCCCCTAAACTGTCTCACACTGGTGGCGAAAATAGTATAAAGCGCGGCCGTTTCTTGCTACAAAACCAAAATAAAAAGGAACAAAACACCAGAAATATCAACAATGAGAAGGTTGTGAGTGGGCATAAACCTCAAACAAAAATGCAACAGTGAAAGGCAATACACACTGAAAGTTTTATATAAGGTAAAATCACTTTGCTTTTGGGTTAGCAGAAGAATAAAGCACTGAACCATTTTCATCTGAACAGAAAGGAGTTAATAATATTCCGTAAACTGGTAGATGGTATATCAATATTCGTTTGCTATGTCTTGCAAGGGACCTGGCAGCTATAAAATATCAATATTAAATATAATACAGTATTTGTCTGACCACTTTTTGGCCGGGTGTGGGCTTGTGAGTGCTTCGCTGTACCTCTGCCCTTCGGGTCATTTCTGAGTGAGCTTGATTACCCAGTACTGGTACCGAAATAATAAGTTAATTGTCAGAAGACTTAAGACGTTCAAATGTGTGCGTCCCTCATAGCATTGTCATAAAAGACGCACACATAAAGACTCAAGCTTTACGTATATCCCTTTTGTCCCCACAGGCCCCTATGTGTAGGACGCTTCTTTCTTCTGCGACAACTTGGCAATATCAAAATAAAAACTAGTATCGCCTGGACTCCCTAAAGCGTTATCAACGGGCCTTACGTTCGCAGTCTACAGGCCACTAATATACCTTATCACTGATTGCTACGTGGTAAATGCTCGAAATTAGAAAGGAGAAGTCAGTCTCTGAATAATATATACATTTTAAACTTGTTTCTTTCCATTTGTAATGCCCATCTATTGAGTCATGCGGAAGCGTGTAACCCTCCTCGACAACTATAGGCCATGTATGAAAAAAGAAAGACCGGAATACAATGACGACAAGGTTGACCTGAGAGGTTAGTCACGGCTTGCTAATTTGTACAGGGGGAAGAGGAAAAGGCAATGAAAGTAGCGATGAAAACGACACTGGAATGAATCGATTTTCATGAAACACCCTTCGAGCTGTAGTTGTCGTCCCTTATAGCCAATACAGCGGAGACGAAGAGCATAACTTTATGGTCACCAAAGAAACTAAAAAAAAATCGTTCTCAGATTGTGTGTCCTGCTCGCCTGGCCACAGGAAAATCTGATTCCAGTTGCCGCTCTCAAAGCTATTTTTGACAAAGACGTCAACAGCATTCTCGTGCGTTTTTTGCGTGCAACAAAATAACTTATGTTTAGCCGCTTCAGAAGATGAAATTGTTTCCCAGAAGTCCTTTTTTTAAGTGCTCGCGTGCAGGGTGTTGTTTATCTTGCAATAAAACATTAATAAATTGAATAAAACAAAAATAAATGCAAGGCGTAGAACAAAATGGTAACCAGCCTAAAGTGAAGGTGAACGTTCCGTCTTGAGTGGAGTAGTAGTAGTTTATTGTAAGGTGAACAGGGGTAGAGGCAAGGCGAAAGGTTAGTCTCCCAGTGGTGGAGTCAGCTTTCTCGCCTTGCTAGGGGGTAGGGAAAACCAAGAGTGGTTGTTGGAGAGGAGGCACAACAAACACTATGATACACTATAATACACTATGATGCACTATTTACAGTGTGATGCAATAATAAACAAATTGCGTGGCTAATTATGATCTTGATCCTTTCCACACGTATTACAGGCTGCTATAGCCTGCGGATTTTAAATAGTCAAACAGTGCTCTTAAAGCTTTAGTTCTCGAATGCCGCGAACCTTTCGGGAACAGGAGTGAATCTGTGTTGCCAGTTGGAATATTAAGCTGTTTGAGGGTGGTCACAAATGTCTCTCGGTGGCTGCTCACCGCTCTCTAATGCCAGCGAATGTGTTCAATGCCCTCCGTGGCACCAGAGGCACTGCATGCTGGGAATGTTAGGCTTTTGATGATATGCAGGCAGGAAGCGTTTGGGGGGGGGGGGGGGCGGCCTACCCTTATCCGATGAAGTGGTGCTTGTTTAAGTCTGCTGAAGGTTTTCTTGGGGATTCTGTGCGGCGGCCTTCCAGCCGCAGTTTCAGGAGTAAGGATGGAGTTTCTGACTGGCTTTTTGCATAAGGCTGTTTGACGAATTATAAGGATGTACGGAGATCGTTGGTAATTGAGGGGAGAAAAACTGTGGTAAAATATATGGGTGCAGGAGGAGAGAAAAAAAGTAAGATTGAAGACAGTACATAGCTTCTTAGGCGGAATGCATAGAGTAATTAGGGTGGGCGTTCTCGATGTTGCAATAGGCACTGATTAGGTTGTGATTTTGTTTTTCAAAGTCTAGAAGATAGTCCCGCTGCATCCATCATGTCTAAGACATTAAGACATCCTGTGTAAGTCATATACAGATACGTGACATGCACATATTGTCACGAATGACAAGTGATGAGGCGGCGAATGACTGAGTAGACTAAACGTCTAATGGGGCGAACTTGTGCAAAAAAATAAAAGGAAAAAGAAAGATAACAACAGAGCGTCGCGGGTGTCAAAGGCGGCGAAGCAGCAGGATCGAACGCTGAAACTGACTACAGATCGCCACGCGGAGTCTCTTATGTATGCGCGTTGGCTTCTGGAACAATTAGCCTAGGAGGTTCGGCGACTAGAACATTCGGAACTCGATCAGACGAGAATGTTCTTGAACTCAGGAGAACGCAATGTTGAAAGAATAAATAAAAGAACAATCCACTGACTGGAATCGAACCCTAGACTTTCCGCGCGACAGTCGAGCGCGTTAACCACTTGGCCACGCACGCTTTTTTTTCTTTATTGACACTTGGTTACGCACGCGGTCGCTCGCCGACGCGGGTGGCATTATCTAATCGCGGATCGGTTCATATTGTCGTCTTTGCCGACGTGAACCAGAAAAACAAAAACATATTATAGCGCTTTTTTTGACACTTGTGCATGCTGGTTCATGTTTAATGATATCTGAACCCCACCCAATATAGCTCTTTAATAATAGGACTGCAGAAAGGCATAAGAAACAGGATGAACCATAGTCAGGAACTTTCGCTTCCCGATATTTCAGATTTTCGTACCCGGAACGAGTTTTACGAAACTTGTTAAAACTGATTTCTCCGCAAAAACTCACTTTCCTTGGAGTCTGAAACAAGCTCAAAGTTTAAAAATTGTGAGATGTTCTAGTACCACTTTTGCATGTGTCCCCAAAGTCGGTAGTTCGAAGATCACAAGACTTTTCTAACTTGCGGGACCACCGACGCATATTCGCTTCCAAACGAGCTTAAAGTATACTGGAGGCTGGAAGCTAGTCCACAGAGGCTAAGTACTGACCCAGCGATCTTTTGCATACCGCTATTGTGCGATAACATAGCTAATATCACACCGACAATGTTTTATGTTATAAAACGACCTGCTCTACGTCAAGAGGAAATTCAATCGTTTCTTTTCTAACATATTTTAATTTATCACACGCCACTTTGACCACAGGTCATTTGTGGGAAAATGAAGGATGGAGAGTACACTCAGGGTGAAATACTTAAAAATGGTGCCGGAGCCGGGCCCTTAGACATTCATATAGACATAATGTATAAGTAAAAACAAAAATGTGGGAAAAATAAATATCATGTGAGCTCAAACACTATGTGTCTACAATGTTTATTTTTTTTTTCAGAGGAAATGAAATATTCAAGAATTGAAACTGACTTTTCATAGTGGATTCGATTTGAAATTACTGACATTTTCCAAATGTAACCTGCCAAGTTCCTAATTCCAAAATGGCTCTTTGAAAATCCCGATTTCTCCCGGATTTTTAGGTAATAGCGCCCAAATCTTTCTCCCCAATTTTTCAAAAAATATTTGCAAGAGTGGGGAAAATTTTATACAAGATATGTTGACAAAATATATAAATCTTCAAACCTGACGCGCAAAGCCTATTAATATACAAAATTAGGTTATAATCTACGGATCAGAACATATATATAAAAGGGAAGTATGAAGAAACAAAAAGTTATTGTTTGTCTACGCCTCGATGGTCCACAGTAACGCCTCGATGGACCTAAGAAAGTAAGAACTTAAGTGGGTTCGAGTCCGGGCCAGGGGAATGCAAGCACTGTGGAATAACCATTGAGCTAAAACGTTTTTTGTCTTTACTACCTTTATTTCAACACACAGTACAACAAATTCCCAACAATGACACACTAGAGCAACCAGATAGTCCCTAGCCTGCGACTGTAGTTTAAAATGGCTTCATGGATACCAGCCTGTCCATAATAGGCACCCACTAGGCTTTTCGGTAAGAGTTTCATAAACTTATCTTACATAAATAACACTCTCAATTAAATATTCCCTTGCTTGACGAGGGTTCACATCAGCATTTCGTACAGCCATTATAGTCCTACATAGGCTGTGGAGGCCCAACAGCATAAACATGTCGTAAGGCACACCCCTTCGTTGTCGACAGATAGGAATCGAATACAATAATTTGTTAACGGCAAGTCTTTTTCAGGGTACGCTGCAGAATGTCCCATAAAAATACAGCATCCCAACAGTCTGTGCAAATATGTTCAACAGTTTTAGTGTTTTCGACATAAAAGACAGCTGACTGACCATGGCACAAAAAGGCCTTTTTCCTGCAACCAGGGCTTAACCAAAAGGGTGCCACTATGTAGCTGGAAAAGAAAGTCTTCACAGTTGGCCTAACCGGCATTCTTTTAAGCCTTGTTTAAAACATCCTTTCCTGGGCCCCCACAATACAGGGAGCGGTACAAGGGTATTGGCAGCACAGTGTCGATTAGATTTTTATAAAAGCGCTTCCTCGCGACAACACTGAAATACTCCAATGAAAAACATACTTTCAAAAACTGAAAAGCTCTGTCCACTTCATACAGAAAACCACGTAGCCCCGCACGTTGAAAGGTACTAGTAGAAACAACAAACTCAGGTAATGCATGACACAGACTGACCTGCAGAACAGTTCGCAAAAAATCATCTTTTTGATCCCGAAGAAAAATAAAACGAGAAACCACCTGTCGAAGAATCAAATGAACAAGTCCAAGCCCACCGTTTCGCGCGGAACGAAACAAATTAATACGACTGCTTCGCTCCCATCCCGAACTCCATACGAAAACTGCAAACACCGTATGTAACTTCTGAACATAAACTGTCGACATCGACAGCACTTGTGGCACATACCATATTTTTGCTACAATAAACAAGTTGCAAACTAATGACCGAGCAAACATCGAAATATCTCTACCTCCCCACTTTGCTGTTTTGCCCCAACTAGCTCCGTCTGCTCCGTCCAATTGTCTCCGGTATCACGATAATGTTCTAGTGGCACACCAAGGTACTTGGGCGGCGAAACTGTGAAGTGAATCTTTTCAAAATTAACTGGTGAGGATTCCCCACAACCATGCCAGAATCGAACGCATATGCTCCAATTTATGGCACTACCTGCCATCTTGCAAAACAAGGCAGTTTCTTTCACAACCTCGCCGACACTATCTGTATCCTAACAAAACACAGCTATATCGTCTGCGTAAGAAAGGAGCTTGACTTCACTTGAAACCAGCCTAAAACCACGTATCCTTTGGCTATGAAGGGTCTTTAAACAGAAGGGCTCGAGATAAATGGCGAACAACAGAGGAGATAAAGCGCATCCTTGTCGGACCGAAGACCGAACTTCCAAATTTTCACTCACTTCCTTATTGACGATGGGACTTGTGAAATACTTTGCATAGGACATCTTTACACCATCTAAAATAACCGAACCTACATCCACGTGTTCCAATATGGGAAAAAGTATATCGTGTGCTACCCTATCGAAGGCCTTTTCTAAGTCAAGTTGCAGCCCAACCACTGTACCGCCGAAAGCGTTACAACACTCTAAAATACTTCTGGCCACGTGAATATTTGTAAAGATTGTGCGCCCTTTGATGCCACACGTTTGGTGAGGCCCGACAATGAATGTTATTATACTGGGTGATTCAAGGAGAGGCCAGGCTCTTTAAATCGACCGCTAAATTCGGTTTCTTAGCCTATCGCGCTACGACTTTGTGCAGCGTTGCCCACAGATGGTGCATTTTTTTGTAAAATTTGCAAAGAGCGAACTTACCTGAGGAAAAAGTAAAGAAAGAAAAAGGCTTAGCTCCTATGGAAACGCAGCGACGCCACCGGTCTTCAAACGACACGGCGCCGTTTCGCACGGGAGACAAGAGATGGCGCAAGCGGTCGCGATGCCAACTTCGCCAACGAACGAGCATACGGCGCCGAGAGCCGGCGTGTTTAGCAGACGATCTTTTCGACTCAAATGCGGCGCGCGTTCCGCAGGCGGCGACAGTCGCAGAAACAAAAACAGGCGCGGTAACAACAAGGAACTGCAGTTCCTTGTCTGCTAAAGACGCCGGCTCTCGGCGTCGTATGTTCGTTCGTTGGCGGCAGTTGGCGTCGCGACCGCTTGCGCCATCTCTTGTCTCCCGTGCGAAACGGCGCCGTGTTGTTTGAAGACCGGTGGCGTCGCTGCGTTTCCATAGGAGCTAAGCCTTTTTCTTTCTTTACTTTTTCCTCAGGTAAATTCGCTCTTTGCAAATTTTACAAAAAAAAGCACCATCTGTGGGCAACGCTGCACAAAATCGTAGCGCGATAGGTTAAGAAACCGAATTTTGCGGTCGATTTAAAGAGCCTGGCGTCTCCTTGAATCACCCTGTAGTTTCGTTCTTCTCGCCAAAAGTTTCATAAAAATATTATAATCTACGTTGGTAAGGCTTATTGGGCGATAGGACTTAACCGATAACTGTCTTACTAGGGTCTTCACTTTGGAAATCAAAATGGTATGGGTTCTCCGGAAAGATGGTGGCATTTCTTTAACCTCGTACGCTTCTAGTAGCACACGGTGTAGAGCCTCAGCCATATGTTCTTTAAAGGCCTTGTAAAAAGCTGCCCGCAATCCATCGGGTCTGGGAGACTTTCCTGTGCTTAGATCATCGATTGCTCTTTTTATTTCTAGTATACTTATCGGCACTTCGAGAACTGTCTTAACCTCCTCATTTAATTTTGTCACTAACGGTAAAAATTCGTTTTCGAAACCTCCTCAACACGTATCTTGTGCCATAAAAATATCTCTCGATAATATTCAAAGAAAGCACGTTCAATCATTTTTTTATCACGGGTGATTTCGTTGCCGTATTGTATCTCTTTTATTTCGTTTTGTATTGCATATTTTTTTCATCACTCAGTGAACGCTTAGTCGGGGTTTCACCCGCCCACAATAATTCGGCTCAAGCTTTTATCACCGCTCCTCGGTAGTTATCTGTATCGATAAGCTCTAGTTTGCTTTTGACTTCACTGACTTCTTTCGTAAACTGC
>JAZHYW010000537.1:0-15822 GCA_037355805.1 Ixodes ricinus
TTTTTTTTGGCAAATAACCTATCATTATTATCAGTCGCAGACATTTCACGACTACGAGCTATGCTACCTCCGGCGGTCGGTGCGCAAGTGCAAGCCAGCGTCTCGAGGTGTGAAAGAACGTCAAATGTGTTGCATGGTGTTTTCGTTTGACTGCGCTTTTTCCGAAACGACTGATACACGATATAACCCCTGAGTTTCAGTCAAACATTAGTTTAGTTTAGGTTTCGGAATTTAGCTTTTAGAGAAACAAACCATTCCCCCAATTATGCGGTATTTTGCCGTTTTGCGTTCAAAGTGTCAATCTGTTATTTTCTGTATTGCGTATGTTATTTCAGTGATGCGCGCCTAGTATGGTGTGGTTTGGGAATTCGTATCCTCTAACGAGGAAACACTTATTGTTCTTTCTTTTGAGGCGCTACCGGCTGTTGGTCAGCAAAGCATTTTGTGCCTTAGTCCTTAGTTTTTAGTCTTTTATTTACTTGGTTCTGGAGAGCCGCGGCACCACGGAAAGAGCGGCAGCCCGTACCATGGAGGCCCGCGGTGCCGCGTCTAGTGAACATGATAATGTGATGAGTATATACATGGCATGATGACGCCGACATGAATTGTTGGTATGTGGAGGATGGGAGGTACCTGATTCGCAGAAGTCCAGATTTCATGGAGGTGGGTTGGGCGGAGTCAGCAGCAAGCCATGGGGATCTAGGCACGCCGTTCGATCGATGCATGAAGGGAGCCCCAGGTACATGATGGGCGCTGTTGCTCACTGGGGTTCACTGGGGTCGACGCATCGGGCTCCAAGAGGCAGCCCAGTCAAAGTAGAAGCTGTTGCTTCCGAAGGGCCCCTGGTGCTCAGATTGAGCTTCACCGTCGCCCAGGCATGCTCATCCTCTCAACGTTGCCGTTGTTGTGTTCTTTTTATTTATACGCGTATATATGTATAAATAAAATAAGATAGATAAGAAGACACACAATCGAGCTGCCAGCGGCGCAGCCGTTCTAGTTATATTAGTTAGTTATACACGAATAAAATAATTTTGTTCAGTTTGTGCCTGTAAACCGAGCTAAAACTTGACGTACTACAGCCAAATTCAAAGCGTTATATATGCAATGCAAGGTGTTTTCTGACTCCTACATAACAATTGCTTATATTTGAAATTCCAGGGCACAAATATTAATTGTAAACATTTATTTATTTTATAGACATATTGGAACCACCACATTCTTAGTCAATATGCTGTCACAAACGCATCGTACAAATCTCTTTTTCCATAAGCCTGAGGTAAAGGTAGCTTGGCCATAAGCTTCTGGTGCAGTAGTGTTGACGAGTGGGCTAGTTGGTCAATTCATATTAGCGGAAAACAAACAGCGCAGGGACAAGGACAGAGTAGAAGGCGGTAGACACACACAGCGCTGACTTACAACCGAGCTTTATTGGCACTGACAACCTGTATAAATACAAAATATGCTCCGCCTCCTAAAGCCAGAAAAGAAACAACACTGGAGTGAGGACTACACGTGTTCCTAAAGTCATCTGCAGGCGCCGTTGTTCTCCGATCTGGTAGAAAAATACACTCCTTTTCCGTCAAGGCAAGTGACGGGGCACTTCAACACACTCTGAATCCCGAATAGTCCACTGGCGCGTGTTTCTCGTCTCACGTGTCAGCTTATCTTTTGTTTTCTGATTGACCGTGCATCGTTCAAATCCACAGTACATCCGTAATGCAGCGCGGCAATGCCCCAAGGTGCCCCGACACAACCTGAGACAAATTATAACGATGCTCTCTTAAGGCTGCGGTCCCACGGCAGCCATCTTGAACAAGGCGTTAGTTCAACCAATAGATGGCGACACGCACCCGTGGGGTGGCCGAAATATTGGTTCACGGTGGGATGGCTCGAGCACCATCACGTTCCCTCGTGGCCTTGCTCGCGCCGCTGCCAGCTGTGCTCAGCTGGCTCAATAGCGTGGCCCAGCAAACTCATCTATGCGAGAATGTCAGGCTGATATAGGGACATGCGGTTCGGCGGTTGCGACGGGCTTCCGCAATAAATCTTACCAAGAAGGAATCAATTGTTGATTGACGTGTCAATATTCTGTCAATGAAAAATTCTTCTGCACGAATGCACGCTCAGTAGACTCAATCTTCCAAGACACCAGTGGAAGCGGACGTCTAGTAAACTGCTTCGCAATTTACGGTATTTACCTCGCCATTACAATGACGACTGAAAAGTGACGTAACGAAATATTGTGTTTCACGGTATCCGGAAGATGTTGTAATGGTTGTTACATTATAGTTCCCAGAAAACAAGCGCCGTTGCAATATTTTCGGAAGTACCGACACACATTATGTTGTAAGTACAGCTTAGGAGGAATATGATGAAAAGCATCAGTATAAATAGGAAGACATTTATTAGCCATGAAGACACTATGATTGAGCGGCGTTTAGTGACGGCAAGTGATGAGCGTTCGGGAATTTATAAGTTCACATGATTGCTAACTATAGACATGCGGACAATAAAAACCTGTTTTGTCGGGAGATGGAGTTGCGGTGATGACCTGATATCGGACGACTCGTGGCAGACGTACAAGCAAGTTTCGTCTCAGCGAATGGTAAGCGTCAAGTGTCAAGCACAGCACGTCGCTACCGACGTTGTTGACGTTTCGAGCACTTACCGCTTTCGACAAAAGTGTTGGCACCTGGGCTAACTTTGCGGAAAGCCTCGAAGTTTTCCTCGAGTCTAGCGCCATTATGAACAGTAACTGAAAACGATCCACTCTTCAGTCGGCGGGTGCATGGCGAAACGTATCCGCATCCGCGGAGTCATGGTCGATGCGTACTCTAAGTGGTTGGAAGTTTACACGATGCATGCCACGACGTACAAACGCGTCATTGACGTTCTACTCACTCGTTTCGCTAGTTTTGCCCTACCGAAAATACTTTTCTCTGATAACGCGCCGAATCTCGTTTAAAAAAATCAATAAACAAGGTTCTAAAAAACAAAACAAAAACGGCATCAGGCGTTACATTAGTTAACCATACCATCCTGCAACTAACGGGCAAGCAGAACAGATGGTGTGCGAAACGAAGAAAGCCCTCTTGAAGCTTACGGAAGAAGCAGTTCAGTGAAGAATCGCCAAGTTCTTGTTCCGGCACCACATTACGGTGTCATCTTCCACGGGAAAAACACCAACCGAAGCAATGTTCGGCAGACGAAGAGCCACACCCCTCGATCTCATGACACTATGGCCTACGAACGAAGATCGAGAGATTCCCAGATCGGGAGTAATGGCAGTTTATTCGATCGGACAACTCGTCTACGTGAGGAATTTCAGCGGAAGTCCGGCCTTTCATGTAAAACTTGAGCAGAAAAGGCTCAATGTTGTTTGGCCAGATGGTGTCATCCCTCTGAAGACGTTGGATATCAATGCCCTTGAGTGTAAATATAACGAAATCACAAAAATCTCTTTGTGTATTGTGTAACTGCCCTTGTATTTGGTAGTAGAATCTATGGTGGTGATTTGGAACTTTCACACCAGGCTCTTTTTTTATTTTTCGCCTGATACTCTTTTGCGGTTTCAGTAGACTTCAAGAATCTTTTGGAACGGGGACGCTTCACCTCAACACGGCCATTTGTTACAAGCCGTCCATCAGGGGATGCTGCTAGAAATCCGTCCTTTATATTAATGAATAAGTCGCACTTTTGCACAGTGCAGTTTTTCGGTTCCACGTACAGTTGTAAAGCATCATCCCCGATGATTCTACCATATTCTGTTCCGGGTGAAGAAAAGTCTTTGGGTACACGATACTTGAAACAAGTCTGGCACTGTACGTTGTGGTTCGACATCCACTAATGTCGTCATCCTTATAGAGCCTCATCAATTAATCATTACCTCGTCACCTCATATTGCTCTTCGTCAACAGTAAGTACAATAGGCTATATTACAATCCAAGAATTGAAAAAATTAAGTCGTGCAGTCCTTCATTATGTTTATTTTTTATATAATGTTACTACGTTACATTACCTCGAGACGATCGACGTCCATCGTCGATCTTCAAATATACCTGTATATAAATTAGACGCACAATCACAAAAAACACAGCGTGCCGCCTCTTTTCTTTGGATCGTCTTTTTGAAATCAGCGCAAGCTCGCGTGTTCTCTCTTCTGAGACGGTTAGAACGGTCGCACATAAAACCCGCGTTTCTCCTACCCGACCGCTTCCTTCTCTCATTATGTGTAGTTGGTTATAACTAAATAAGCTATAATAAAGGTGTATTATTCATATTTAGTTTCAGTTTCAGTCACGGGAAAGGAGGTTCGAGGGCACTAGTGCCACTAGCGGGAACAATGAGGAAGAGGCAGGTGTCAAAAGGTAGTGGCTTGTGGAACCCACGGGGCTTACGTCATGGCCCCTTCAGGTATTACAAGCTCCTTGAACAAGGGCATGAATAGTGTCATTAAATAAGCTACGCTTCAGAGTAACGACACTTGGCCATATCGTGGCGTAAAATCATGGTTGCCAGTGATCTGAAGCTTTATCTAAAATCAAAGGAAACTCTTTTCTGTCCTCCATAAATGTTTAAACAGTCCGCGACAGAGCAAAGCAATATTGCATCAGCTTCCTAACACCGGATAAAATGCTGAGGAAGTCGCACTTTTGAATCACGACGATCGGCAGTTGCGTTTGCTCTGCACTAGACCCGAAATGGCGGCTCCCACAACAATGTTGGGGAACGGAGTGCCGATACTCCAAGCGCAGCTCACTTAGTGGCTCTAGGCATGAAGTGAACTCAGGTGTATTCTTTTCCTTTTCGTCTTTATTGTTTATTGATTTCAATCATATCGAATAATCAACACAATATATCACACTACGCTTGTGTAATTATTTATCTTAGATTTATTAACCTGACCCAGTACTTAAACCATTTATTTGTCGATAGTGAATCTTCCAATATATTTTCCAAATGTGAAGGCAAAAATACACGGACACTGATGATGATACAAACGCCAACGCCGCCCTCGAAAATTTCTTGAACTTTAGAAATCAGCAGTTCGTCTGCCATCCGGCAGGTAGCGCAATAAAACACCCAAACAGTTTTTAATTGTTTTTAAAACTAACTAAGCTCTACACCTATCAAGAAACCAAAGCAAGATCATTGTGAAAGTCTAATACATCGCAATGTTTATCTATTCCATACAATAAATATTATTAGATGCCAATAAATCTGTTTCATGTCCATAAAAGCACATCTAAAGAACCGGCAATCATGTTTGTGTCCATCCTCAAACAAAAATGAGAGATGTTAACTGAAAACAAAAGCTGCTATATTGTATATCAGATATTAACCCTTCTTTATGACAACATGATTACCCATCGAATAGTATAAATATAGACAAATGTGATTTTTTGTGTCTAAGAAGGATGCAATTTTGCCTAAACTTTATGAATTTTTTTAGAGAAACCAAATGCGAAATTGCGAAAAAGGGCTTCGCTATGCAAAATAGCACATATTTAGTTGTCTCTGCATAAGAGGTTGATCAATTGTGTTGACAACCCATACCGGTGCATTCGTACTACCAAACGATGTTAGTCTGATTTTACCATTTTCATTGGTTTTTACGCGAGTCTTACAGCAAAAGTTATACGTCAATCCTAATTAAATTTAACACACGTTTGTAGGTTTTATATATCAATAGCTATAAGAAGTTTCAGAAACAAATATGCCACAGTTGTCCAGAAAATAGCTCGTGAATATGCTTCGGTAAAGCCAATTTTCCAAGAGGTAAATTTCCGAAACTAAAAAGAAAATGAAAAAAAGGGCCACGCTGTGCAAAGACAACACTCTTTATCTACAAACCATGAAATTTTGGAGCAAATTTCTCTAACGGTAAACTCTCCCCATTTGTACTACCAAACCATGTATGACCAAAAACACCAATATTCGCAGATCCTCCCCGATCTCGCTTTTTGCTTCAGAAATATATATCATATATCCAAATGAGGCCCATTGCCTATTTTATAAGGGGACATGAGTTAAATATTTTTAGGTAGTGACTAAGCGTCAGAATCGCGCTGCAAACAAGGGCACATATCGTCATTTTTCATGGCCGCCGTGGGACCGCAGCCTAAGGTGCAACCCCACCCTTGGTTAGTGTGATTCTAAACCAACAGATGGCGGTGGGAACGCCCTCCAGGCCGGTACATCAGTGCGAGAAAACGGTTGTGGTGGCGCCTCGATACAGTGGGGTAATTTTCTATATCCTGAATGTGACATCCCTGGTCTTTTGCTTGTTTTTCTCAGCACGAGTTATTTTTTATTTTTTTTTGGAACGCGCACGGCTGCGTTAGCTCTCGTGCAAGGGGGCCAGTTGCCGAGGCTCCGAGCTCATGCCTCCAATAAATGTGGTCAGAACAAAACGCGAAAATAGTCCTGAACCAAATGGCGAGACACAAGCACAAGAAAACAACCGACGCGTTGAAAAATATAAAATTGGCTGTGCGCCGTTAGCACCCCGCGGGGATTTTGGAGGCCAATTACGCATATTTTATTGTGATCAGGTTTATATGACTTGCCGGCCCTTTTGTCATGCATATGTTTGGCTCTTTGTGGATTTCCAGGATAACGTGATGACGTGATATGCTTGGATTTTCAAAATTCTAGCTTGAGGAATTAAATACCTAAAAAATCAAAACAAATGAACTATTTTTTTGGGCGGTCAGGTGTCTCATTTAGGTAGCTGGGTGTTTAATTTGGCCAAAACCACGAGACTGGAAAACACAAAAAATGACACTGAAGTTTAGATATTGAGTTTGATAAACCCAAAATAGGACTGGAGCGGGAGTCGCAATAAAAAAAATGCTAAGGTTAAAAATTATCTGGCAGCAATAAATGATAAGAATTAATTTTAATACGAGTTCAGTGATAAATGCAATAACTGGCCAGGCAAAGATTCTGGGTCTCTGGATAACTTTCGCACAGAGTTTAAGCAATACCAGACTTAATTTGGTGATTTATGCGCGCAAGTAGTGGTGTACAAAAATGAAAAAGATGCAAACGGGAAGAGTTTGACGTTGTATAAATTATAGTGTAACCGCGCATATGGCACTCTGATTGAAACTGAAACAGCGCTACATTTTACACTATAGACGCTTTTAGGCAGCTGTGCATGGGTACCGCCATAACCGACCTTCAGTTTTTCTTTCCTCTTATTCCGTTCGCTTCGCTTCACCGTTGCCACAGCAGGACAGGCTATTGCCACTTTAGGTGCTACTGCGTCCTTCTCCCTAGCATAGGCGTTTGTGGAGGCTCGTCAACGCCCGCTTCAGTGGCTCGGCATCTCGGTAAGACAAGAGAAGGTCGGCTATGGCGGCTCAATCTGGCGCGTGTTTCACCTTATGATTAGGGTTCCGTGTTTTCGGTTTCTATTTTTTCAAAATTCGGTGTACTTTTTTCGGTGTTTATTTTAAAATCCAATTTTCGGTTGTTTTCGGCGTATATTTATGCCCACAAAAGTTTATCGGCTTTTTTCGGTGAATATGAAATAAACACCAACGAACACCGGATCAGATGATCCTTGTAGCTCTGATATTTGTGATGACTCAAAGAATAACGGCACAGATGCATTGAAAAAGAAATGGACACTTTATTTGTCAAATGTGTGCAACCGTAAAAGAAATAAGAAAAAAAACACAGAAGTACAGACAACTTAGATATGAAGCCTATGCCCAAAATACATGGAACTTTACCTTCTGTACATCAGGATTACGCGATCTTATTATAGTACACACACGTACTTTCTCAGGTTCTCCTCATTGATCCGCACTCTTTCTTTCCTGTTAATATGACCCTGAGCTTCGAGAGTATATCCTCTCAACGCTAACACTGGACACTGGCAGGCTGATGGGATGAAGCGCTGCCTGAGCCAAAATCGGCCAATCAACCAATTGGGACCACCAAAAGACACACGGTGCGACGTTTCGAAGCACAACACAGCATGCAGAACTTGCATCAAGTCAGTCTTCCTTACAACGAGTTTGAAAACACGCTCGTACATGGCGAAGTCATGGGGCATTTCGGACCTCACGTTCCGATCGATGATTCCCACATTAAACCAAAACGTAGTGATGGCATCCGTGTATCCCATACATTCGGACACGTTTCGAGAGACACTGTCGTTCCACTTTTTCGCCACGGCTCTGCGGTACGAAGGAAAGTCAAAGTGACCTTTGCCGGTTAAAACTGAATTTTGAAAAATGAATTCGACGTACTTTTATCGGTTTTTATTGGTTTAAATCGAAAATGCTGGACCGTCTGTGTTTCGTCCTCTCCATGCTTTATACTTTCTGTTTTCTAAAAACTGACCTTTTTCGGTTGAAACCAAATTTCTGAAAATGGGTTCGGCGTACTTTTATCGGTTTTTATCAGTTTAAACCGAAAACTCCGAACCCTACTTATGATGTACCGCAAGAGGGGCTACAAGAGCGAGCTCCTTGCTCTGGGGCGCATCTCGGCGACACAAGCTCTCATGCATTAGGGGCAGCTGCCAACACTATAAGCTCGCGCTTCTAGTCTTCGCTGCGGTACCGCATAATGTGAAACAGAGTATAGCTTTGAGCGTATCGAAAGTTAAGGGTGCATCGAAAGCTAAAGCTAGTACACATATAGTGCTCAGGCCGTTATGATTGAATGTTTATAGTACTTTATTACCCTTAGATTTGGTGTAAGTCGTCTCCTGATAGCTTACAACAGAAAGAAGGAAACATTCTAACTCTAGGTTGAAAGAAAAACTCCCCCTGTTGACAGCTACCAATCATCTCGGCGGCGATTATGAGTATTCACTGCATGGCAACCATCGCCTGCTTATAACGAGTTTTTCCCACGTGATTTTATACAATCGCAGTTGTTCTTAACGAACAACACTGTTTACTCGCGCAAGCGACCACATGTGAAGTTCAGAATATTTTGTATTGATTGTGGCACACGTGGCAAGTAGCATACCTTTTTTTTTATCATCCGAGAAACAGAATGCTTGGTCTCTAATGCATGTAGCAGCACACAAAAAGCACTAGCTGAATCGACGTGGAAAACGGAAACAATAATGATAAATAAGTGTGTAATCACATGAAAACGAAGGTATTGCATATATGCAGAAGGTAAGCTTTGTTTCACTAAATACATTACATTAAAGTATTTGGTTTTATCGTGCGAGCGAAGTGGAACATACAAGTGCGAGATATACCACCCTGAACTACACTTCCAGTGAGCAAGCGCACCATCCAAAGCATCGAGCTCGCTTTTATAGCTTTTGGTGCACTCAAACCCTTCAAAAATACAATTAAAATCAAATCTGGTATTTCAATTATTTTTATAAATTGCGCCTATGTGTTCTTTTTGTGTTGTTGTTGTCTTTTGTGTTTACGTGCCATTTTCTTGTATAATATTTTTACAGAAGTCCGACAACTATAGTCTGTTTCATCATAAGTAAGAGCCGCTTTATCAAAGATGTAAACAAAAAGAAAAAAAAGAAAAAAAGAACGCGAACACGCGAGCAGACATTAAAATTGCAATGTTACGGCGCCTTCAAAATTAGTCGTTAGTTTTTTAAAGAGCAGCAGTTTCGTAGGGCGACATTGTTACATGTTGAAGGTTATAAAAAGTGCCGTACAACTATTAGCTCGGGGTCTTTAACGTGCATTACGTTGTATATGTGGTACACAATCGCACGACGGAAGGATGCATATGGGCGACGGAACCTAGGGTCCCTGCTAAAGCCCTTTGAAAAAGGCGTTTTTACAAGTACCGCCAGCCATTGTTGTGGAAACGCGCAAGACACGTGCCACGAGCGGGTGCTCCGCCGCCGTTCGCTTTCAAGGGCCAGTCATTTTATACTTCGTTTCAGCTTGGGTACAGACGAAGCCGATGCTACGAGCGCGAGCGTGTGGCCCTAAACAGTGCTTGCATTGCACGAGCGCGCGTGCTTGGCAGGGACGCTGAAGGCCCGGAGCTCGCGCTTGTAGCATCGCCTGCGTCTGGACCCAAGCTGAAACGAAGTATAGGGCTGCGCCGCCACTTGCCTCCAAGGGCCGCTCGAGACACGGGCCTCGTGCACTCCCTTTCAAAAATCTGTAGTTAAATTATTTTGAATTTCTGTTGAAAAGTTTCTGGAATCGTATTGAATTTCTTTTTAATCTTTTCTGATGTTTTTTAGACTTTATTTTGACAACTTATTTAACTCCTAGTTAAAACTGGCCACTTAAAGATTTTAGAATTTCTTCTTACATAAAGTTTGTTGAATTCCTTTTGATGAAACCGCAGATTAACGTTTTCAAAAAGACACTCAATTTTTTAAATATATATATTTTTAATTTTGTTAGGAAATAGTGTCTCTTTGGTACATACACATCCCACAAATAAGCATTGGAAACAAACACAAACACCATAAAGCACTCAACACCAGAATCACAGTCCCGTCAACTGCTCCAGAGCCTTATATAGCCTACATATTGAAGGTAATCATTTGGCCGGTGACCACCTCTGCACTTACTAAGGTTCCAAGTGTCCGATCTCCTTCTCGAAAGTCTGTCAAAGGGAAGACAGTGTTTCGAAGTTCGTGGACTCTATCTTTTACTAAAAAGCATTGGTACGACTAATAATAATTCCGCGTAGTCGCTAAAACAACATCCACAAAAACGGCTCATAGACCAAATGTTATCGCTTCTTTGCCTAGCACCACTCAGGACGAAGCCAGTCAAGGCGGTTGCTTCACTTTAAAATAGTTATTTTGATTTTCTTTACTAGTTGACTGAGGGTCAATAAAGTCACGATAGTCACTTACAAATTGAGAACGGCAGGGCGTGTTTTTCGAACGCCTGGCCTCCAGCACGCGCCCCATGCCTTCCGTCGTGCTTTGACTGCGCGCTCGAGCTCGAGGGGCGCGAGACGTCGAAGCGTTGTCAAGGATAGAAGGCTCGCACTTGAGGCAGGAGAACTGAAGCTCCCCCTACGGTTCTCAGCATGTCAGAGACTATTGAGAAACTTGGTGACTTTTGACATTTGGTCACGATGTACCATGTTCAATAAAAAGTCAACAGAAAGTCTGTAGCGTTTCTATTGACACTGGCTACAGAAAGTCAACTGAATATTTTAAACACAAAGTAAACAGCACGTCTGCAGTATTTCTGATGACACTTTCAACAGGAAGTCAGCAGGAAAAGATCAACGTAAAGTTAATAGAAAGTCAACAGCTTTTCTTTTGACTCAGGCAGAAGAAAATCATCAGAAAAGTTTCAAAACAAATTCACAAACTTTCTGCAGACCATGTCAACAGGAAGTCAAAGTCAAAAGAAAGTAATCAGAGTGAACAAGAAGTCAACACACTTCCAATAAAAAGTTTTAAAAAACATTTTATAGGGGTTTGTGGAACCATATATCCATCGCCGACATGCCTGACCCCGCACACGACCGCAGACCATATAAAATAACATTAATTTTTTTATCTTTTTATAAAATAATATGAAGGAATGATGTCAATAAGTTTTCTTTTTCTTTTTTTAGAGAAAAAAACCCACAAAAAAAACGTCGTTACAATTTCTTTTTAATTTTTTTATAAATAAGTCTACAAAACAAAATCTATTGTTTTTCCTTTTGAATTTTTTTAGAAAATAGCCTACAGAAAAACGTCATTACAACTTCTTTTTAATTCTTTTATAAATAAGTGTACAAAAAAATTCAGTATTTTTTTGAAAGTTTTTTGACAATAATTAAAACAAAGTGCGTTTATAAAGGAATTCAATAGGATACCGGAAAGTCAATAAGAAGTCCAAAAAAATTAAAAAGAATGTTGAGACCTGATTTTGTGAGGGCTGGAACCTTTGAGGTTATTTGAAAGACCAACGCAAACACACCGAGGGGATTTAGTCCCTACAGGTTCTGCAGCGTGAACTCCGTGCTTGAACGGAGCTCGCGCTCGAGCATTTATCCACGTGCTCTGACCTGCGGTGCCACAACACACTTGGTCAACGATCCCCCACCGCACTTGGTTTAGCCTGTGAGCTAAACCAAATCAGCTATAGGCTCAGAGTATCGGCACTTTTTCCTCTGATATTGTTGTGGGCGCCGCCATCTTTGTGGTTAGTAACAAATCAAACGCAACTGCCGATCGCCATGATACAAAAGTGCGACTTCCTCGGCATTAGTTTCGGTGTCAGGAAGCTCACGTAATATTGCTTTGCTTTGTCACGAACTGTTTGAACATTTGTGGAGGACGGAAAAGCGTTTCCTGTGATTTCAGATAAAGTTTCAGACAACTGACAACCATAATTTTAAGCACCAAGACGTGTATGAGGTGTAGCTTATTTAGTGACTCTAGTTTAGCCCGACCAATGTTGAGCCCGACCGCATAGGCAAAGAAAAAGAACGAACAGCTTGACCTCGCGCTATTGGCGCTGCTTCAGTGGCTTCATCAGCCCGTAGCGTTAGCTGCGCTCCGAACTAAGGTAAAGCAAAGCAAATATTGAGATCTTAGGGTTGCACAAGCCAAACCAACAAAAATCACTTGACACGGTCCAATACAAAACAATTGCGGGTTTATTTCGACTAATTGGAGATCTTTTGACGTGCAACCGAAATCTTAGATTGGCCTCCGTCGGATTGCGGGCACCTCGGCCGATATTTAAATTCGAGAAATATGAATTCATGGGCCAGCGCGTTGGCTAAGAGACACTAAGACGACTTAATGTTTTGTGTTTTGTTTTAATATCACTGCCACTTAAGAGCCACCGAGGTGGTTTTTGAAACAAAATATAGTCAAGCCATTCCGACAAGCATAGTTTGATTGCGAAAAGGATTTTTGAAAGTGATAAAAACATCAAAAATGTTTTCGCATATGTGGAGGAATCTGAAATGGCAGAATGCATTTCATGGCGTCCATTTCATTTGGATCATGTGTACCGACGCACATAGCACGCGCGCAAGAGTAGCTGTGGTGCACCCGCAGCCTCGCGCGTGCTGTTCTCACATCTCTGGCTCGCTCACTGTGGGCATCCAGGCATCTGACACGCTGACATCTGGCGCTTTTTCTGTCTTTCACGTGGCGTTCCAAGCGGCACACGACGAAAAATGCACATCAAGCTGTTCTTGAACACGTGTCGCCATCTGTACTTTATATAAAGAAACTACAATTTGCCGTAACTGAATGGGAAAAGTTTGAAGTCTTATAACATTCTTAACGTGTAATATATCAATATGGAAGTTCTGGAAAATGTAATATCGAAAGATGCTTCATAATTTAATGTCTCGTTATTTTGGTTAGTTGACGTTATTCCGTTTTTATAACGCCATAAAATAATACCATTTTAAACTTTATTTTTTATTTTAAAATATACATTATATGTACAGTTCATTGCTTACTTTCTTAATGTATTACATCCAACCGAACGCTCACGTAAAATATCGTGGACGATGGGACGTTATAACTCGAGAAATAATTTTTTCAATATTAGAGACTATAGTCTAATAAAAGCGGAATAATTAACTAAAAACTCAAAATAATCTTAATATCGAGACATTAAAGTATTGTTTAAGAACAGCTCTTTAATTTGACATTAACTTTATAATTGAAAGATACGTAGAAAGAAAGTTATAAGCCATCAAAAAAGAACCAAAACGTCATGCACGGTGGGGTTGCACCTTAAACGCTCATTAAGACAACGTCCTGTCTGCCCCATGTATCTCCGGCCACAGGACAGGGGAATAGAGTATACAACACCCGCAACGCATGTAACAAACTAGTTTTGGTGTTTCTTGATGCACCTGTCTCCCTATTACATGAGAATTCACGTTTTTGCACATCATAGATAGCTTGTCTGGAGCCGAAAGACCACGTGGAACCAGCTCGACGTCCCGCTTTCTTCAGATTATGGGATACTTTGTGTAGGTACATGCAGTACTGCGATGTTCCTGTTTTCCTGTTAACTTGTTCCACACCTCTCAATGCGTCTTCTTTTTAGTATAGTCTCTGCGACTGCCGTTGGGAGCGAAACGGGTAGCCCGCAGCGAGTGAGCCTCGCTACTTGATTCTTAAGTTATCCCTTGACCAAGTGAAAGCAGGATTTATTAAGGGCGTTCTTAAAGCAAATGTTGATGATTCCCTTTTCACCAGTTTAGCGTGGGCAGACGAAAACGACAGAAGGGGTTTATTAATTCTCGGTTCATAAAGCCAGCAGGTGTGAGTGGAAGACAATGGAGCCTAAGGTCTAAAAATCTTATGGAACCGTTTACTGGTATTTCGTGCGTGATAGCCAGTGGTTCCAAGCATTTACTCAAAAGTGGCCAAAACCTCAGAGATTTCGCCAACAAGGGTAAAAAATGTTTTTAGGTTTGTAGATGACTACTTAGTGCTTGTTGACTGTGACTCAGACCACTTTGTCGGCGAAATTTCTAAGGGTTTTGGCCACTTTTAGTAAATGCTTGGAACCACTGGTTATCACGCACGAATTACCAGTAAACGGTTCCCATAAGGTTTTTAGATCTTAAACCCATTGTCTTCCATTCACACCTGCTGGCTTTATAAACCGAGCAGTAATAAACCCTCCTGTCGTTTTCGTCCACCACTCTAAACTGGTGAAAAGGGGAATCGTCAACATTTTCTTTAAGAACGTCCTTAATAAATCCTGCTTTCACTTGGTCAAGGATAGCTTTAAGAATCAAGTAGCGAGGCTCACTGCTGCGGGCTACCCGTTTCGCCCCCTAACGGCAGTCGCAGAGACTCTACTAAAGAAGACGCATTGAGAGTGTGGAGCAAGTTAACAGGAAAACAGGAACATCACAGTACTACCGTACCTCCACAAAGTATCCATAATCTGAAGGAAAGCGGGACGTCGGCTGGTGTTCGCGTGGTCTTTTCGGCTCCAGACAAGCTATCTATGATATGCAGAACGTGAATTCTCATGTAATAGGGAGCAGGTGTGCACCAAGAAACACCAAAACCAGTTTGTTACATGCGTTGCGGGTGTTGTATACTCTATTCCCCTGTCCTGCGGCCGGAGATACATGGGGCAGACAGGACGTTGTCTTAATGAGCGTCAAGAAGAGCATCGTTATAATGTGTCTCAGGTTGTGTCAGGGCCGCCAGGTGCTGCCGCGATTGGGATGTCCTCCGGAGTTTGAACGATGCACGGTCATCAGAAAACAAAAAGATAAGCTGATACGTGGGATTATAGAAGCACGCGCCATTGGACAATCGGGTTCAGGGTGTGTTGGTGCCCCGTCACTTGCCTTGACGGAAAGAGTGTATTTTCTTCTCAGATCAGAGAACAACGGCGCCTGCAGATGACTCTAGGAACACGGGTAGTATTCCTCTAGTGTTGTTTTCTTTTCTTGGCTTTTGGGGCGGACAAATCTTGTATTTCTACAGGTTGTCAGTGCCAATAAGCTCAGTTGAAAGCCAGCGCTGCGTGTGTCTACCGCCTTCTATTCTGTCTCTTGTGCCTTCGCTGTTTGTTTTCCGCAAATTCTTAGTGTACGGCGGAGTGCTAACTTTAAAAATGCAAAAAGCGGGCCGATTTTGAAAGTCTCGAGGAATAAAGTATTAATTAAAATGCCGAAATTCTAACTGCGGTGCGTGCTATGAGTTGGCAGCTATTATATTCTTCGATAACTTTACGATTCTTCATTTCAGTGAGAGAAATCTAAAATTTTGTCAAATTGGCCCATAGGACCCAATGCAACAATATATCGGGCCCAGGAATAAATTCTATAGAATCCTGAGGTTCAAGTACCTATTACAAGAAGTAATATTAGAGGTGCCCTCTGTGGAAAAGACGT